>RCUC01124227.1:0-50520 GCA_003697995.1 Taxidea taxus jeffersonii | reverse complement strand
CTATCACCACTGCTATTCAACATAGTACTAGAAGTCCTAGCCTCAGCAATCAGACAACAAAAAGAAATTAAAGGCATCCAAATCGGCAAAGAAGAAGTCAAACTATCGCTCTTTGCAGATGATATGATACTATGTGTGGAAAACCCAAAAGGCTCCACTCCAAAACTGCTAGAGCTTGTACAGGAATTCAGTAAAGTGTCAGGATATAAAATCAATGCACAGAAATCAGTTGCATTTCTTTACACCAACAACAAGACAGAAGAAAGAGAAATTAAGGAGTCAATCCCATTTACAATTACACCCAAAACCATAAGATACCTAGGAATAAACCTAACCAAAGAGGCAAAGAATCTATACTCAGAGAACTATAAAGTACTCATGAAAGAAATTGAGGAAGACACAAAGAAATGGAAAAATGTTCCATGCTCATGGATTGGAAGAATAAATATTGTGAAAATGTCTATGCTACCTAAAGCTATCTACACATTTAATGCAATGCCTATCAAAATCCCATCCAATTTTTTCAAAGAAATGGAACAAATAATCCTAAAATTTATATGGAACCAGAAAAGACCTCGAATAGCCAAAGGAATATTGAAAAAGAAAGCCAAAGTTTGTGGCATCACAATTCCAGACTTCAAGCTCTATTACAAAGCTGTCATCATTAAGACAGTATGGTACTGGCACAAAAACAGACACGTAGATCAATGGAACAGAATAGAGAGCCCAGAAATAGACCCTCAACTCTATGGTCAACTAATCTTTGACAAAGCAGGAAAGAATATCCAATGGAAAAAAGACAGCCTCTTCAACAAATGGTGTTGGGAAAATTGGACAGCCATATGCAGAAAAATGAAATTGGACCATTTCCTTACACCACACACGAAAATAGACTCAAAATGGATGAAGGACCTCAACGTGAGAAAGGAATCCATCAAAACCCTTCAGGAGAACACAGGCAGCAACCTCTTCGACCTCAGCCACAGCAACTTCTTCCTAGGAACAATGCCAAAGGCAAGGGAAGCAAGGGAAAAAATGAACTATTGGGACTTCATCAATATCAAAAGCTTTTGCACAGCAAAGGAAACAGTCAACAAAACCAAAAGAAAACTGACAGAATGGGAGAAGATATTTTTGCAAACGACATATCAGGTAAAGGGCTAGTATCCAAAATCTATGAAGAGCTTAGCAAACTCAACACCCAAAGAACAAATAATCCAATCAAGAAATGGGCAGAGGACATGAACAGACATTTCTGCAAAGAAGACATCCAGATGGCCAACAGACACATGAAAAAGTGCTCCACATCACTGGGCATCAGGGAAATACAAATCAAACCACAATGCGATACCACCTCACACCAGTCAGAATGGCTAAAATGAACAAGTCAGGAAATGACAGATGCTGGTGAGGATGTGGAGAAAGGGGAACCCTCCTACACTGTTGGTGGGAATGCAAGCTGGTGCAACCACTCTGGAAAACAGCATGGAGGTTCCTCAAAAAATTGAAAATAGAGCTACCTTATGACCCAGCAATTGAACTACTGGGTATTTACCCTAAACATACAAACGTAGTGATCCGAAGGGGCATGTGTATCCAAATGTTTATAGCAGCCATGTCCACAATAGCCAAGTTATGGAAAGAACCTAGATGTCCATCAACAGATGAATGGATAAAGAAGAAGTGGTATATATATACGATGGAATACTATGCAGCCATCAAAAGAAATGAAATCTTACCATTAGCGACGACATGGATGGAACTAGAGCGTATTATGCTTAGCGAAATAAGTCAACTGGAGAAAGACAACTATCACATGATCTCCCTGATATGAGGAAGTGGAGAAGCAACTGGGGTGGGGGTTAAGGTGGTAGGAAAAGAAGAAAATGAAACAAGATGGGATCGGGAGGGAGACAAACCAAAAGAGACTCTTAATGTCATAAAACAAACTGAGGCGGGTGGGGGGGAGAGGGGTTGGGAGAGGGTGGTGGGGTTACATTATATGTTTAAAGAAGAAAGCTTAAAGAAAAAAAAGTTGACTCAGCTACTGGATTATCAGGTGAGAATTTTATAAGGACAATTAGTTTTTAAAAGTTTTAGGAAAGGTGGACAGTATGAATAAGTGAGAAAGGTCACAAAAGAAATGGAAACTATTAAAAAAACAAATGCTATACATATTTGCAAACCACATATCAGAGAGGGGATTAATATCCAAAATACGTAAGGAACGCCTACAATTCAACAACAAATCTGGCTTTAAAGTAGGCAGAGGACCTGAGCAGACATTTTTCCCAAAGATGGCATTTAAATGGCCAACAGGTACATGAAAAGATGCTCAGCATCACTGGTCAGGGAAATGCAAGTCAAGAATCACAATGAGATATCATGCAACATGTTGTAATGGCTATTATCAAAATGACAAAAGATAGGCAGTGTTTTAAGGATGTGGATAAAAGGGAATCCTTGTGCGTAGTTAATGAGAATATAAACTAGTGCAGCCACTATACTATAGAAGTTCCTCAAAAAATTAGACCTAGGGGCACCTACGTGGCTCAGTCATTAAGTGTCTGCCTTTGGCTCAGGTCATGATCCCAGGGTCCTGGGATGAAGCCTCACATCAGGCTCCCTACTCAGCGGGAAGCCTGCTTCTCCCTCTCCCACTCCCCCTGCTTGTATTCCCTCTTCCTCTCTATCAAATAAATAAAATCTTTGAAAAAAAAAATTAAACCTAGATCTACCATATACTCTACTTCTAGATAGATATATACCAAGGAAATGAAATCAAGATCTTGAAGAGCTAGCTCTACTTCCATGTTCACTGGAACATTATTCAAAATAGCCAAAACATGAAAACAACCTAAGTGTCCATCAATGGGTGAATAAAGAAATTATGGTAATGGACATGCAATGGAATATTACACAGCCATGCAAAAAAAGAAAATCCTGACATATATGACAATGTAGAAGGCATTATGTTAAGTGAAATAAGCCAGAGAAAAACAAGTATTTTATGATCTTTTATGTAAAATCTCAAAAATCCAAACCTACAGAAATGGAAGTAGAGTGGCAGTTGTCAGGCTGAGTGGTTGGAGATGTGGGAAAAGGTTGATCAAAGAGAATAAATTCCCAGTTTTATGATGATTAAGTTCTAGAGCTCTAATATAAAGCATGGTGACCTCAGTTAACAATATTGTATTATATATTTGAAAGCTGCTAAAAGAGTAGAAATAAATGTTTTCAACATACACACAGCTATAATTATGGGAGATGATGAATGCGTTAACTAACCTTATTGTAGCAATCAGTTCATAGTATCTAGGTATATCAAACCATCATTTTGTACACCTTAAACTTACATAGTGATATGTCAATTATATATCAGTAAAGCTGGGGGGATTAAAGTGCTATAAATAGAGAACACATCTGAAATTTAAAAATCCTTCAATGTGTTAATTTTTTTTAACTTACTATTTTTGTTTACTTGATAGAGTACGAGCATGAGAGCCAAGAGCAAGAAAGAGGACACACAAAGAGGCAGAGGGAGGAGGGAGAGAATCTTCCAAGCAGGCCCATGCTTAGCAGTTCAGAGGCCATCACAGGCCTCCATCTCACAACCCTGAGATCATGACCTGGGCCAAAGTCAGGAGGTGGACACATATTCAATGAGACACCCAGGTACCCCTTTAACTTTTTTTTTTTTTTCAACTTTAAGTAAGCTCTACACCAATGTAAAGCTTGAACTTCCACCCCAAGATCAAGAGCCATTTAAAACACATGGGATGGAGCAGAGGAATTAATGAATTCAAGGGTAGGTAAATAGAAATTAACCAAACAAATAAAAATAAGAAATTAACCAAACAAATAAAAATAAGAGTGTATCAGAAATCAGTGGGACAATATCAAAGTGCCTAATATATGTATATTTGTATATCAGAAAAAGATGAGAGAATGGAGCACTAGCAATATTTGAGAGCTAATGGCTGAGAATTTACCAAAAATAGGAATGATCATTGATTCCTCTTCAGAAGTAGTAGGGCACATAAGAAAAATAAATGACATCTCTAAGACAGAATTCTGGGTTAGAAAAATCCTTCATATCCAATAAAAACGTCTTTCAAAAATGAAAATATTCAGGGGACGCCTGGGTGGCTCAGTTGGTTAAGCGGCTGCCTTCGGCTCAGGTCATGATCCCAGTGTCCTGGGATCAAGTCCCACATCGGGCTCCTTGCTTGGCAGGGAGCCTGCTTCTCCCTCTGCCTCTGCCTGCTTCTCTGTCTGCCTGTGCTTGCTCGCTCTCTCTCTAATAAATAAATAAAATCTTAAAAAAAATGAAAGTATTCAGAAAGATGCCATAGTGGACCTATACTGCAAGAAACTTTTAAGATCTCTAGGCCTCAGAGAAAGTACTAACAGATGGAAGTTCAAATCTGCAGGAAATAGTGAGAAGCATTAGTATATAATGAAACAAATAATAATAAGTAATAAATAAGAATAATAAGAATAAATAATAAGTAAATAAATAGAAAATACTTCTTGCATTCTTTCTAGAGAGCTAAATACATTAATGGATACACAGTTATGGATTCATAGAAATATACATTCATCTACACTCAACTTTATTTTAAAAGCCATTAACAAAAAAACATGTTATTTGTAAGTATACCACATAGGGCAACAGAAGCATAAATGGCTAAGACATTTATACTATAGATGGGTTAATGGAATCAGAAAATTTCATTAAAAAAGGGTTCATTAAAACAAGGTGAAAGGAAATGGGTCACAGGGAAACAACAGATGAGACAAATACAAAACACATATCAAGATAATAGACTAAAATGTAAGGGTGTCAAAAGCTATTAAATATTAAGGCACTAATCACTATTAAAAGTCAAATGACTGGGGGCGCCTGGGTGGCTCAGTGGGTTAAACCTCTGCCTTTGGCTCAGGTCATGATCCCAGAGTCCTGGGATCGAGCCCCACATTAGGCTCTCTGCTCTGCAGGGAGCCTGCTTTCTCCTCTCTCTCTGCCTACTTGTGATCTCTGTCTGTGAAATAAATAAAATCTTAAAAAAGTCAAATGACTGAATAAAAAGAAACAAACAATTTTATGAGGTTTGTAATAAGCACACTCAAAATATGAAAACATATGAAAATAGGATAAAAAAATATTAACAATGCTGCTACTAAGCCTAATAAGACAAGATAAAAAAATACTACCACATAATAAAGACAATTCCTGTAATGGTAAAGGAGAATATTCATCAAGAAGACAAAAATCATAACTGTTGACCTATCAAGTAGAGCTTCAGAATCAATAAAGCAAAATTAATAAAGCTAAAGAGATAAGTGAACATACAGTTTTACCTGGAAATTTTAACATTACCTTGAGTACTTGATCAAACAAGTAGACACACAAAAAAGTAAAGATAGAATTTAAACAGTGCTGTCAACCAGTTAGATCTAGCTAATATTCATAGAAGACCATATCCAGTAACTTCAGAGTAGACCTTCAGTGCATGAGGAATCTTAACTATGATATCCTATACCATTAAGAAGTCTTAATATTTTTCAAAGAATCATGTTCTAACAGAGGTAATTCTCCAGTGACTAGAAAATAAAATTTGAAGTCAATAATAAAGTTACCTGGAAAAATCACAAATAATTGGATATTGGCCAAAAACAATTCAAAATAGTCCATAAATCACAAAAAATCCCCACAAAAATTAAGATATATTTTGGACTAAATGAATATGTCAAAGTTTGTATATGGTAGCTAAAGCACCTCCCGGAATGACATTTTTACCTTTAAGAGCATATATTAGAAAAAAGGTAGGGAAAAAATGGAACTAAATGGCAAATTAAAAATCACAGTAGAAAATGGAGTAGAAATAATTGAAATAGAAAATATATAAGCAATAGAGAATCAACAAAGTAAAAATTGGCTTTTTGTACCAATTAACATCGAAAACCCCCCTAACGAAATTTATCAGTAAATAAGTGTATCAAGAATGAGAGTATCACACAAAATACAGATATTAAGTATATGTTTATCTACATACTCTTTTCTTGCCAATAAATTTGACAATTTAAATAAAATGAATACCTTAAAAAAAGCTTAGCACTACATCTACCCCAAAAATTAAATTTGTAGGAAAGAAAGCCTCAGAGGTCTTCCCTGGTTAAATTTTAGAAAATAAAAGTGAGAATGAATACTACCATTACACAAATTCAGAAACGAGAGATTGAGGATGTAGCTCCTGACTTGTTAATAAGCTAAGCATACTTCCAATACCATTAGAAAAAAGTTGTAGATAAATATCCCTCATTAAATAGAAAATACAATCCAACAATTATTAAAAAGTTAATACATCACGATCAGTAAGAGCACAGGAATGCTTATTTGGATTAACATTTGAAAACTAATCAATGTAGGGGCATCTGGCTGGTTTAGTCAGTAGAGCATCAACTCTTGATCTTTGGGTACCAGGTTTCTGCCCCATGTTAGGTGTGGAGACTACTTGAAAATAAAATCTTGGGGTGCCTGGGTGGATCAGTAAGTTAAGCATCTGACTTGATTTCAGCTCAGGTCATGATCTCAAGATCATGGGATCCAGAGGCTGGTTCCATGCTCAGTGGGGAGTCTACTTGAGATTCCCTCTCTCCCTCTCCCCCCGACTCTCGAACAAATCTTAAAAAAAAATAAAGTCTTTTTAAAAAAAGTAATCACTGTAAAAACACCACACTAAAAAGATAAAAGAGAATATGCTCTTCAGAAGTGATGGAGAAAAGAGACATTTGGCCAAATTCAACTGCTATTCATGATAAATACTTTCAGCCATCTAAAGAATTTCTTTAACCTTATAAGGCAATACCATAGTTAATAGTGAAACAACCAACAGTTTTTCCTTTACAACTGAGAACAAGACAAGGAGACTACTTCTATTTAATTTTGCACTGCAGGTCTTAGTTGGTATAATAAGAAATACATTTCATAAAGATCTAGAAGAAATGAAATTGTCTTTATGCTTCAGTTAAATTGTGGCATACATGCAAAACATTATGACAACTAATTACAAAAACATCTCCTGACATTAATACAGAAACTTAGCCAATAAACTGGTCATAAAAGTAATATTTAATAGAATTATATTTCTATGTATTGACTACATACAACTGGAAGTAAGAGTTTGTAATATAATCAAACATGAAATACCCTAGAATAAATATAATAAAAATGTTTAGGACCTCCACACTGAAAACTGTAAAATGTTACCACAAGATAATAAAGTCTTAGATCACTTCATATCTTTAGAAGTCTATCATCAGAATGTTCATTCTCCTCAAAATAATCTTTAGACTCAATGCAATTCTAAATAAAATTCTTCATTAGCCAACACAATATTGTGAAAGAACAGATTTGGAGGATATTCAATACCCAATTTCATGACTTACAACAGAGCTACAGTAATCAAATCAGTGCTATATCAGCATAAATTAGACTAACCAAGAGACAATAGAAAGATGATAGAATTGAAGACAATAGAAAGTTCAGATAGGTCAGATCCAATAATATTAATTAATTAATAATTCCAACCAAAGTACCAACGCAATTCAGTGGGGACAGAATAGTCTTTTCAACAAATAGTTCTACAATAATGAAATATTCATATGGATAAATGCACCTGAAATGTAAATTCAACTCAAAGTATATGCAATTTTTGATAGATCATAGACCAAAACAAAAACTAGAACCAGAAACCTTCCACATAACAAAGGACCTTTGTGACCTTAGGCTGGGAAAATCGCCTATAGATAAGCACGAAATAGTAACCACAAAATATGGGGCACCTGGGTGGCTCAGTTAAGGGTCTACCTTTGGCCCAGGTCATGATCCCAGGGTCCTGGGACCGAGTCCTGTGTCAGGCTCTCTGTTCAGCAGGGGGTCCACTTCTCCCTAAACCTCTGCCCCTCCCCTCTGCTTGTGTTCTCACGCTCTCTTTCTCTCAAATAAATAAAATCTTAAAAAAAAACTTTCACGAATCAGCAATAACAGAATATGAGTCAGCAATAACAGAAAAAATACAACCCAATTAAAAATCGGTAGCAATTTAAAGACGCTTCACAAAGATAGAGGAATGACCAAGAAACACATGGAAACATGAAAAGTTACTTAACATCATTAGTCATCCAGGAAATAGAAACTAAAACCACAATAAAATACAACTTCAGGCAGTTACAATGGCTATAACCAAAAAAGAATGACCATACCAAGCTTTGGAGAAAATGTGAATGTTGGTTCACAAACTGCCCCAGCACACAGAGGCCAGGGAGAGACAACATAAGGGCAGAGGGAGGAGAGGACATATGGCACAAGGAAAGACACAAGAAAGAGGCAGGCCACTCCAGATCAGTAGGTAGCAGGTGTAAGAATCGGGGAACTTGGGGCACCTGGATGGCTCAGTGGGTTAAAGCCTCTGCCTTCGGCTGGGGTCATGATCTCAGCGTCCTGGGATCGAGCCCCACATCAGGCTCTCTGCTCGGCGGGGAGCCTGCTTCCCTTCCTCTCTCTCTGCCTGTCTCTCTGTCTGCTTGTGATCTCTGTCTGTAAAATAAATAAATACAATCTTTAAAAAAAAAAAAGAAGCGGGGAACTTACCTGGCCTTGCTCTTCACGGACACTAGCTGAGTAGATCCGCACACCGGCCAACCAACCAGCCAGAGCCTCATGGGTTTATATAGGGGCCTTAACTGGGGGGCGTCAAGTAGAGCTCCCAGAGGATGACTCAGGGCTATCCCTGAAAATGGATTCAGGTGTGGTCTTGGTGGATGAAAGGTATATTGAAAGGGCAGGGGAGAGGTGAGGAGCCTCTGAGTGCCTGGCTCCCGCTTGCAGGTCAACCAGAGGTCATGTCCTCTGAATGACCTCTTCCAATGATTACAAAACAAAACAGAAAAGCAGAAAATCTAAACTCTCATTGCTAATGGCATGCAGAATCATTGAATCGCTTGAAAAGTGCTCAGCAGCTTCCTACAAGCAGCTACCATACGAGCAACAAACCCCAACTCAAACAAGGCAGCTGTTTATAAAAGAGCCAAGAATAGGCAAAACTAATCTGTGGTGAAATCAGAAAGTCCTTTGGCTCTGGCCCGGGAGTTAGAGTGGGGTGGGGCGGGGTGGGGTGGGGACAAATAATATGCAAATTAACTGAGAAAGAGTACAAAGGGTTTTTCCTTTTTCCATCAGAATACTGACGGAAGTATTCCATTTCGGTTGGTAAAGTCATTTTATGGGTGTGTGCTTTGCAGTACACACAACTGTCAAAATCATCAAACTGAACATTTACTATCTCTGTATTTTATTGTATGAAAATTATACCTCAATACATTAGAATAAAGAAATGGGAAGAAAATAAAAGAATTAATGATCAAATTGAAGAGATCCAAGAGTAGTGATAATGTTATTCATACCACCCAGGGGAAAAGTGAACTCTCACATATAAACACTCATCTGCTCTGTGGGAGGCTTGCAGGGAGAGACCATATTGTATAGACAGCCTCCAAAGCGGCTGTGTTTATTTTCGGTTTAAGACAATGAGACAATAACAGGCTGTGAATTTGAGAGGAGAAAAATTACTGTGGGATCTGTTAAGTATATGAGAAATGGCAAGTAGAATGCTCTCAGAGAAGAGCCCTCCGAATGTTTCCTCAGGTAGCTAAGCTACCTAAGTCAGACGGCCTTTGGTGAACATACAGATTTGCTTTGCACAATCCTCAGATTCAAGCAGGATCCCCTCAAGAAGCTTGACCCAGTTGGGCCAACTCAGTCGGCAAGGTAAAGAAAACTGTCCTTGGAACAGACAACCAGCTCTTTTTATGAAGTTCCAGACTCCTGATGGTCATTTGTCACCTGACGAAAAATGGCTCTTACAGTCATCACTATTTCCATCCATATCAGTAAAAGTGGGATATTCCTGCAGTTACTAACTGGACCAAGGTCATCTGGGGAACAGCTGATGTTCAAGCATTTTTAAAAATCTACACAGATCAAGCAATTCGTGAACTCTGGCCAACTTGCTGTGATTTTATCCTGTGCCAAATAAAAGAACAGATCAATGATTTAGAAAGCAATGCTGAATCCTTTCTCCACCTTTGATGAAAGAAGAGGAAATCATATACTTGAGTCAGTGATCAATCACACACACCGCTTGAACATCTTAAAGTTTTTATCTCAGTTTTTCTTATTCCAAATCTCCGAGGAATACAGAGAGTGTTTTAACTGGCCTGAGATTAGGTTTTCTTACTTACGGATGGAGGTAAATGGCTCACCTAGTTCATGTGGTGACCCATCAAGCCTGGATGGGAAGGAAGCCTGCAGAAAGGGGAGAGCTACAGAGCCTACCTAGGAAGATCATTTCAGCTGAATAACCAATGTTTAGTATATAATTTCTAGATATTTATTGAGAATATACCACTTGCCAGACAGAGTGCTCAGTGCTAGGGAAGCAATTGTAATCACCTATGCATAATATGAGAGATGGAAGGACATGTCAAGAGTCCAGAGAAAATGGAGAAACATGGAGACAGGAGCTAATATATTTATTTTCTTTTTTTCTTTTCTCTAAGTTTTTTGGCATTGTTGTGTTTTATTTTACTTTAGTCTCAGGCGCTCTGAATGACTCTACTGAAGTTCTATTTTGAAAATTCCTATCACCTGTCCTTAATTTCAGAGCACAATCAATCTGTTTAAGAATCACAGACACACACACACACACAAAATTAGTTTAATTATATGGTGTTTTCTTCAGCAATTTCCTTTCTCAGTACATGGGATTAGAACTATTTTTTCCTGATGCTCTGTTGCATTCTTCATACTACTGTATCCGCCTCACGTCCGGAGGTCCCATCTCATTAGATGCTAGAGCTCTGTGTGCAGAGAGTTGGCATTATTATGATTGGAACATTATTTATTCCTATTAAACAAAAGGTAGTTTTATGTAAGTGTTAAAACATTATTGCTTTTTGACTCCCTTGATCCATCAAATACCAGCTTGAGCTGTATGGCCTGGCAGGGAGTAATCATATGTTAACATTCAGTCCTGGTGTACCCAGAAAATGAAAACAGTGTTGGTTGTCTTTAAATGTTAGAAACGTGTTCCTTTCTGATGGCTGTTTCTTCCCAGAACACCAGCTAGGAGGAAGTAAACAGATAGTTTTCCTAAATCCTGTGCATGGGAGGAAAATGGACAAAATGCTGTCAGAAACCTAAGCTTCAGTCTTCAGCAGGTCAGGAGACAGAAAGTTGGGGGCTTTGCAAAAGCTTTGGGGAAATCTGAGAGAAAAGATGCTGAATTTATATCAGCAGGGACATGGTGGGAGAGAAGTGGACGAGGTCTGTCTATAAACCCCTTACAAGCAAACTGGTCAGCCTTCCCGATCCAAAGGATATCCTTGAAAGAAGGGAGGACAACTTTTCTACCTTCATTTTTGCCTTAGATTTTTTCATTTCTTTTTTTTTTTTAATTTTTTCATTTCTTGAATGCAATTCTAAAAACCAGCAATTGATTTTCATTATTTTTTTTAATATTTTATTTATTTATTTGACAGAGAGAGAGAGAGAGAGATCACAAGTAGGCAGAGAGTCAGGCAGAGAGAGAGAAAGGAAGGGAAGCAGGCTCCCTGCTGAGCAGAGAGCCCCATTCGGGGCTTGATCCTAGGACCCTGGGATCATGACCCTAGCTGAAGGCAGAGGCTTTAACCCACTGAGCCACCCAGGTGCCCTTCATGATCTTTTTAATATTTGTAAATGTTCAGGTCATTGTTGTGATCACTCATGCTGGCATGAATAACAGAGGAAAACCACCTCAGTGTGGCACCATCAGGAGACGGGAATCCTCGTCTAGCTGTGCAACTGAATGAACATCAGTGTGACATGAGGCTGGTGTTTACCATCGTGTAGTCCTCAGTCAGCAGCATCAGCTCCACTGGAAATATGTTACAGGGGCGCCTGGGTGGCTCAGTGGGTCAAAGCCTCTGCCTTCAGCTCAGGTCATGATCTCAGGGTTCTGGAATCGAGGCCCACATCCGGCTCTCTGCTCAGCAGGGAGCCTGCTTCCCTGTCTCTCTGCCTACTTGTGATCTCTGTCTGTCAAATAAATAAAATCTTTTAAAAAAATAAGAAATATGTTACAAATGCAAATTCTCTGGCCCTAGATGCACTACAGCAGAAACTCCAGGGGTGGGCTCTAACAATTTTTTCTAAGATTTTATTTATTTCTTTGATAGAGAGAGAGATCACAAGTAGGCAGAGAGGCAGGGAGAGAGAGAGGGGGAAGCAGGCTCCCCACTGAGCAGAGAGCCCGATGCGGGACTTGATTCCAGGACCCTGAGATCACTACCTGAGCCAAAGGCAGAGGCTTAACCCACTGAGCCTCCCAGGTGCCCCAAGGAACTAACAACTTGTGTTCAACAATCTGTGTTCTATGTAAAGAATCATTCACTGCTTTGAGTAATAAAGTTTTCTGTGACTCAGTTTTCTTATCTATAAAATAAGAGTATTTATTTAGATGACATTTCAGATGTATCTTAATACAAACTTGTTTTGTAACATTTTAATCCAGATCAAGTATCTTTATTTGTCTGTGCCCCTAGGCAACACTCTAGTGCCTGGTACATAGTAGCAGGTGCGTGGCACATAGCAGGTGCTCACAAAATGAAATGGTTATAAGATGATCTCTATCCTGACATGAACATATACAGCTTCGTAGGGAAATACTTCAGCCCTGTGACCATTTGTTTATACCCCAAAAGGCCAAGAAATTTCCCCAAAGGAAATGTACATTTCACATGGCACTTAAGAGTGAGCTTAAGAGAGGGGAAGAAAGCTAAAAAAAATACAGCAAATACAAAGAAATTAGATATGGAAAAGCATTTTGTTTGAAAATGGTATGTAAAAAGAAAAAGGAAAGCAAAAAGAAAAATAAAATAATGATTTCCACTCAAAATTTGATTAAGGAGGATTATGTATATCACCCAGACTTCTGTAGCCAGTATATATTTGCCATTGCAATTCAAATATATGAGAAATATCACGTTGTTTTTCCTCTAAAGCAAGTCATATTCGACTCCAGGTCTCCATTCTGTGAGGCTGGCAAAAGATTCGGTAATCTCACTTCTATGCATACCTATTCCACTACCACCCCCCTGCCCCAAAGATGGGCAAGTATTCTAAAAAGTTTTAAGTCCATATTACATCTCACAAGTTTGATGGTTCTGTGGTTCTGTGCCTCCTAGAGGAGAAAAAAAAAAAAAAATCTTCGTCAGGACTGGGACCCCAGTGCCTCATGTGTGAGGGAATTGTCAGAAAGCGGGTTGTATATTTCTTCTGATCTAGGAATATGTAATCCTCTACCACATGAAAATCTAAAGAAATCTCTCCTCTTCCTTGCTGCCTTTGAAGATACTCACCCCTTTCTGGAGCACGCTATACAATTTCAAATATAGATCAGAGGTTAACTGTGAACAACTTCTGTGAAGGCTCACTGTGGAAAAATGACAGAAGGAAAAAATACAGAGAGAAAAATGTAAGTTGATACAGTTATATTTTTTTAAAACAAAATGAGTCGGACTGAGTTCTTTTCAATGTTTGGAGTATGTAATGGAATTACACAAAATAAAACCAAGATAGGGTTACATATTCCAAAGGACTGTTGTTTTCATAATTTGAAGAGGAATCTGTGAACTAGAATGTTTCCCCTACCACTTCATGGCTTTGTAGTAGGTGAAAACGTACTGATAAGAGCCCCACAACTGATTTTTATCTAACCAAATGCCAATGTCCTTTAAGGCACTGCAAACTAAAGAATCCCAAGGAATGCGTAGCTAACTTTCTCCTGACAGTGATAGAATATAAATCGTACTTCTGGGTTGCAGGCTTATTTTCTGATAGTTTCAAGAAAGTCTTGGCAAGGTACAGAAGGATTATTTTTGGGAGAAAGGTCTGCTCAGTGTGATGTTTATGCAGTTGTGTGAAGGGAGATTCATGCCATTAAACATAAATCACTTGATTTACTAAACACTAAACCCTCACATTCGAGCCACTTCCTTCACCTTCTTCCCTCCTAGCCCTCCCTCTTCAGAAAAATTTAAAGGAATAACTATTTTTAACAATCTTAGCTTTACAACAACCAGCAAATTTTCCTTCTTACCTTTAATTTTATTTTTTTATTGTGTTATGTTAGTCACCATACAGTACATCATTAGTTTGTGTTGTATTGCTCCATAATTCATTGTTTGCATATAACACCCAGTGCTTCGTGCAGTCCATGCTCTCCTTAATACCCACCCCCAGGATAACCCATTCCCCCACCACCCTCCCTTCTAAAACTCTCAGTTTGTTTCCCGGAGTTCAGAGTCTTTCACGGTTCATTTCCCTCTCACCTTTAAAAAAAAAAATGTTTTCATTTGTGTCTCCCCATCCTGTTCCCATACACCCCAGGGAAGTAGTCTGGAATGGAGACATGACATTCAGGAGAAGGGCAAGGACTTTCTTTTAGGAAATATTTGGAAGCTTTTCTGAAGAATCACTGTAATTCTGATCATCCTTTGTGATTTTTTTTCTTTTTTAAAAAAATTTATTTTATTTTATTTTCAGTGTTCCCAGATTCATTGTTTATGCAACACACCCAGTGCTCCACACAATACATACCCTCCATAATACCCACCACCAGGCTCACCCAACTCCCCATACCCCTCCGCTCCAAAACCCTCAGTTTGTTTCTCAGAGTCCACAGTCTCTCATGGTTTCTCTTCCCCTCTGATTTCCCCCAATTCACTTCTTCTCTCCATCTCCCAATGTCTTCCATGTTATTCCTTATGCTCCACAAAAAAGCAAAACTACATGATAATTGACTCTTTCTGCTTGACTTATTTCACTCGGCATAATCTCTTCCAGTCCCATCCATGTTGATACAAAAGTTGGGTATTCATCCTTTCTGATGAAGCCATAATACTCCATTGTACATACGGACCATATCTTCTTTATTCATTTGTCCCTTGAAGGGCATCTTGGTTCTTTCCAGTTTGGTGACTGTGGTCATTGCTGCTATAAACATTGGGGTACAGATGGCCCTTCTTTTCACTACATCTGTATCTTTGGGGTAAATACCCAGTAGTGCAATTGCAGGGTCATAGCGTAGCTCTATTTTTTAATTTCTTAAGGAATCTCCACACTGTTTTCCAAAGTGGCTGCACCAACTTGCATTCCCACCCATTATACCATCATGTAATCACTTAGACTCAACCATTGTGGAAATTATAAATAGATTTTTAATACAACTTACATGTATACACATCCACTTTAGAAAATTGGGAACATACTCAAGATACTCAGTTGCTACTTACTTTTTCCCACTTATGCTATATCATGAACATCTTCCAAAACCCTTACTAGTGTCCTTGAGTTAAATGATGTAAATAGAATATAATTTATTTAATCTCCTGTTGTCTTCAGATTTTTCACTATTAGTAATATTATGGTGATTAACAGTCTGAAAGATAAGTCATTGCACACATCCAATTTATTCCTCAGGATGAAAACCAGAAATTGCATTGCTGGTGCATAAAAGCTATACACATTTTTAATGTATTTAAACAAAAATGACTTTCAACTAGAATCTATCAACATATATTCCTAAGAAAAATCTGAATATCAATTTTCTCATTCCCACAAACACCAGGTATTATCTTCCTTTACTCTTGAATAACTGATAGTTGAAAATGGATACAATTGTCATTTAAGGTCCATTTAAAGAATTACTAGTGAGATTGAGCTTTTTGTCAGAATTTTTCATTGTCGATTTGTGTTTCTTTTTTGACGAATTGCCTCTTTGTGTCTCTTCAGCTTGATTCACATCCATTTTATCTTTTTTATGGTTGATTTTATTTAAGTAAACTAACAAAATATTGGCAGCAATAAATATGGTTCTGTAAGCCATACTGGTTAATGGGCCACCTGGGAACTTACTTCCTACCTGTGAAGGAGGGCCTTGGGGTTCCTCTGGTTACTGACACTCATATATGGGTGAAAAGGAACATGTTTTGAAATTTCTACTACAGAAAATATTCTATAGGGCTTTTTATTCTAATACCTTAATTGAGTAAATCTTCTTATGTTTCTACAGGAGTGTAGTACTCTAACCTCTTCTCCAGGAAACAAGAAAACATAACCTAGAAACTCTTGGAAAATACTACCAGAAATCTGTTTCTGAGTTCTGTTATTTTCAAGCTGTTTCCTTAACATTTTGAGATTGCCTCTATGACTTCTTTTCGTTTTGAGAATATGTGCTCACAGATATGTTTTACCAAAAAGGGAGAGGTGAGCAGAAGTGCAAATGATTTTTTTCCCCTTGTACCAGACTTATGCTATTTTTCTTCTGGAATTATGGTGCAATTTTGCCATGAGAAGTGATTCTTGGTTCCTTTTTCTTGATTTCTGTGTCATGAGACTATGGTATCAAATATTTAAGGTCCTGTATATTCTATGAATAATAGCACAGTCAATGAGATACAATGACCTTTTCAGTATTCTGTATTGTGACTAGCTATAGTCAATCCATTCATTTCACTCTTTTATGGCCTCCCTGAGCTTGAGAGCAGAGAGTGAAATGGCCATCCGAATCAAAATATGATGTGCCAAAAGGTCAAAATAGTAAAGTACACTAGTATATTTCATAGAATATATTAAGGCATTAAAATCCTAATATCCTGCCCTAGTGCCAGGATGTATAATGGGAAAAGAAAATGACAGTTTAGGAATTTGTCCTTGTGAAAACTGGAATGAATCCAAATGGGTAATGACTATTTCCCATTTTAATTATAGTGAAATGTTATTTCCTATATTCAAAAGTATATATCTGGTGTTACATTTTTAAAAAACATATGTGTTGGGGGTTTGTTGACACATACAATCTCACCACTGAAGGTGAGAGAACTTGTCTCCTCTTTAGCTCCTGCCATATGGTAGATTATTTCTTATAGTTTCCCACATCTTTCTAATTTCATCTCACTCCTGGGGGGGGGGGGATGTGTTTATCTGTATATCTGAAGACAGATATACACAGATAGGTAGATTGATAACACCACTACCTTTCTTATTTACTTCCTTTGCTTTTTATATGTGATAAAAAGCAAATTTTAACTTAATTTCACTAATGATACTCCAATACAACAACCTAAGATCAGAATAATAGCTCAAGAATGTTGTTTTCATTATTTCCTTTTCTAATATTGTAAGAACTGAAATCTCAACATGTTTTTACCCAGAATTATTTTAACCAAAAAATGGTAGCAAATGTTGAGCTGATTCTACAGTAGTTTAAGGAAATTATCTTTCAACTAGATGTTATAAAATTAATTCAGGACAAAATTGCTATTGGATTCATGCTGAAATTTATACTGAATCAGGTAAATGTGGTAGCTAGATCTTTTGGTGTTTTTGTGTGATTTCTTCCCAACACTATTTACCTATCTTTTATTTGCAAATTAAATTCCATTTGAAACAGCAAGGAAAGACTGGGGAAAGAGATTCAAAATTATAATTAATAAAGGAAAAATACTAAGCTTTTCTTACTGAGACTCAAGTTCAATATTCTGTTTAAATAATCCATAATTAAAAGATTATGCCTAGTTTCAATTTTTTTAAAGATTTTATTTATTTATTTGACAGAGAGATAGAGAGAGAGCACAAGTAGGCAGAGCAGCAGACAGAGGGAGAGGGGCAAGCAGGCTCTACACTGAGCAGGGAACCCAATGTGGGGCTCAATCCCAGGACCCTGGGATCATGACCCGAGTCCAAGACAGACGCTTAACTGACTGAGCCACCCAGTTGCCCCACCTAGTTTCAATTTTTAATTTTTTAAATTCCATCAATTTTGAAGCTTCTCCAGGAAATACTAGCCTGAGCCAATATTATTATAAAGGACAGATAAATGATATTTATGCTATGTGCCTGCAAAAGAAAGAAGAAAAATAAGCATCTTTGGGTTATTGATATAATTAATATAGTCAAGATCATGAATTTCCTCTTTCATCCCGTTTAAGCCTATTTTTAAAAATTACAACCATTTGTGGTCACTAACAACAATATCAAATTACCAGCTGGTGGAGTGGTCCCAATTTCTCTTCCTGACTCTTCCTTGGATAGTTAATGAGCTCATTTTCCACTACCATCCTTGTTGCCAACCAGTGGCTCTCTTGCAAACTGTGCAAAGAGAAAGGTAAAAGAAAAAGTATTTTTCAGTTTTTCACTTTCCCTAGCACATACAGAGTAATCTTCACAGAAACACTGTATGTGTCCACAATTAACCTGTCTTTGGAATGTGCATGTTAAATAACCTACTAGTGAAAAGACAGTGACCGCAACAACAAAGAAAGAAGATGGAGGGTTGGGAGGAGGAGGAGAATCCCTTGAGGATAGGCCCACACTCCACATCATTGCAAGGGAATACAGAAGTTTAAAATACCTGGCCAATTCCTCCACAATGCCCTGAAAATAGGGTTCTCTTGGTTTATGGCACCACTTTATATAATTGACTTTGCACTGTAATGAAATAGGGTAATAGACATCTTTCAGATAACTGATGAATACTCCTTGATTACCACACTTTAAGAAAAGTCAGTCACTTGGCATGGGATCCTTAGAAAACTGCACTCAGCCTCCTATCTTTAAAACAAATTATTCAGTGAATAATGACTTTTCTTTGGGAACATCAAGTGGTCACTGTGAACATGGCATGTGATGAGGCCATACATTTTCTGAAACTGTTGAAGCAGAATACTGTACTTTGATGTTCTCATACCTGGGATATAGAGAGATACTCTCTTCTGTCTATGCTCACTACAGGGGAAGTTCTCTTTCACCAAATGGTAGATGTCCTCTCATCTTTTTTACTTCATAGATTTTCTATACTTCTTACTTCTGCCTGTGGTTGATGTAGCAATATGTGAAGAATTCCTGCATAGCCCCAACTCCCAGGTAAGTACATCATTCAATATCTCTAAAACATTTCCCTGAATATTTGTTCAATATTTATTTAGACATCAGGCTGAATAGTGCCATAGGGAAGGACAGAGAAAGGTGCTCATCTTTTCTTCTGCTGCCCTGACCTACTCAATTGCTCTTCAATTTTTGTATCTTATTAAGCAACCTTTGCTTTTTATTATAGAAAAGTGAGGTGATTGAAATGGCCAGATATCCATTATTTACATTTAACAATTGTGAGCAGGTTGCCATACCTGCAAAATCTATTTGATTTTGATGCTGTACTTTGAAGTAAATCACAGATGGGAGGCCACTTCTGTCCTCAGTATTTCAGTATTTCAACATCATCTTTATAAAATAAGGAAATTCTTCTTAACAAAATTGTTATTACATGTGAGATGATTAAAAATACTTTAAACAGTCTTCTGACAGGGTACACTTACCTAGACACAGCTTCTCTCAATGGTGGCTTAGACATGGATCATCTGTTATTACTCAAGCCTGCATTTTGGAGTTTTCCTCTAACTTTGAGGCCAACTCCTGCGTCGCAAAGCTGTGCTCCCAAAGGCAAGGAGTTCTCCATCTGGGAAATTATCCTGGTGAGTGAGATCACCTCATTATACCACAAGCTCACTAATATTTTGGTATAGCCACGGTCCCTGAGCATCCTCATCTCTCTTTGTCATCCTAGGCCTTGTAGCTTTTCCATGAGCACCCCCATTTTGTTTGCAGGGGAAGAAATCACCAGAACTCAGGACCATAACCAGAGTTTAGGAGACTAAGAAATGAAACAGGAATGAAGACATATGTTTTGATCTAGCTCATAAAGTGGAAAGAAAGCTAAAACATTTAACATCTGTGCAAAGTCCTCCTGCACATGGAATTCTAAGCTTTATGAGTCAGCTGCTTAAATAAACCACAATACGAATCTTGGATTTTTGGTCAAAATGAGCTTAACAGCCTCTGTTGCCTGAGCAGTTCACTCTACTGTTCTTCTTCTCTGGCAGCAGTTTTAATGTTTTTACTGGAGCTGAAGCCTTGTGCACCAAATGCTAACTATAGGCATTAAAGATGGTCATGAATCAAGGCAAAGACAGAACATATCTTCAGGGTTCTGTGCCCTGAGATGTGCACTGGGAATGGAAATTGCAGGTATTATACACATTTATTCCTGAAGGGAATATGAATTTGGAAGAGTTGAAACTGCCACCAAGACCCACAAGTAGAAGATAAGATGTCCTTTTTCATCTAGAGGACAAAAGCTGATGTTCACACTAAAGATTTCCAAGAAGTATGTTAATCAAAATAACTATAGCAATCTACACATTTGTGATAGTGATATTAAAGCCTATGTTTTACTGATGGCAAACAGGAGATATTTTTCCTTTGAAAACTAAATATCCCACAGTGGTGATGATCTGTCTACAAAAGGTTCTCTATCGGGGTGCCTGGGTGGCTCAGTGGGTTAAAGCCTCTGCCTTCAGCTTGGGTCATGATCCCAGAGTCCTGGGATCGAGCCCCGCATCGGGCTCTCTGCTCAACAGGGAGCCTGATTCTCTTCCTCTCTCTCTGCCTGCCTCTCTGCCTGCTTGTGATCTCTCTCTCTCTCTCTGTCAAATAAATAAATAAAATATTAAAAAAAAAGGTTCTCTATCTACTAAAGGTGATGCTTTTTATCTATGAAAGAATCAGTGGAAAAGAAACTGTGGGAGAAGATGGTGGTCCATTGAGGTGGCAGAATATTGAATATAGTTTGCAACCTGTCTTAGAAAAGAAGTTAGAATGAATGAATGACTATTATAATGAGAACAGATGTCCTTATAAACATTGTCCCATTGGGAAAGTCAAGATGAAAAGAATGTCATGTTTTATTGTGTAGAAATTCAAGCAGGATCGGCATTGCCCTGATTTCACTTAAAATCTAGTCTTGCAGCTTACTAATTATGTAATATTGAGTAAACTACTAAAACTTCTTAAAATCTCATCTTCATCATCTATAAAATGGGGTATCTACTAAAGAAGTGTTGTGAAGTTTCATTAAGTAAATATAAGAAAGGATCTTTTACAATACATGTTAGCTGTTATCCATGTGGTTTCTTTCGGGGGATGGGGGGTGGGTAGGTGTCAGTTTGATATTTTATCACTGTGACAAACATCTCTGAATGTCCTACTGGGGCAGCCAGGCTCCAAGATTACCCCCAATAATTCGTATCCTCTGGCATTCATGGCCTTGTATAGACACTTCACAATGAATGACACCAACCCACTTAACAGTAAGATACTGTAATAGTTGAAACTATATGACTTCCAAGGCTAGATAATGAAAGACATCATGGCTTCTTCCTTGCTCTCCCTTGGATCACTCTGGGGAAGGCCAAGACACCCACACCATCCTGTGGAGAGAGCCACAGGGCAAGGAACTGAGGCCTCCTATCAACAACCATGTAAGTAAGCCATCTTGGAAACCCCTTAAATCCCTGTCCATCTTTCAGATGACTGAACCCTAGGACAAATTCTTGAGTATGATTTCATGAAAGACTCTGTGCCAGAATCACATAGCTAAGCCATTCCTGAATTCAGGGCCCACAGAAATCACAAGTTAGTAAGTGCTTGTTATTTTAAATCACTATATTAAAGTAATTTGTTAAACAGGAATAAATAATTAATATACCTCTCATCTTCTCCTAGACTGAAAATGAATAAGATCCATATGATCTTGTTATAACATGACCAAAACTATGGATCAAGATGTTTTCAAGTTGGTTGAGACCCAATTTCATTAAAGGTATTTGTTATTAATACATGGCAAATACCTTTTACAAATAAACTACCTAATTTAAAAAGATGACAGGGAGTAGGAGGATTGAGAACTAGAACAGGTCATTGATAGTAATTGAAGCTGTAAAGGTAATGTAGAAAAGAATCTGAAAGACCACTGATAAGTAGGAGTTCTAATAATAAGATTTTTTCGTAGGAAGGCTTATGATAGTATATGTCAGCAGCCAGCCAAAATCATCTATTTAAGAAGATTTGGTGAGATAGTTTTTTGCAAAGAATAATCCAGGGTTTATATGTGCCTGGGTGGTGTGACAAGTCCTCACTGACTATCATTCCCTTTGGGATATATGTTCCATGGTTCTGAAACTCTGCCTGGACTCCAGACACACTAATGGGCTCAACTCATTACTGATACTGAATGAAGGCAGCCTGTGCATCCTTTGCAGATCCCCTTCCTGATCTCATAACTCATCAAGTCAAAGACGAGAATTAACACTCATTCTTTACCAATTAACCAAGAAATCTGAAGAGTCATATGAGTTTAAGTGTATCAAGCACCAGTGAGTTGTATAGTATCATCTTGAAGAGATTTTTTTTTTAAAAGACTTCATCTTGAGGGCAGTTCTAGGTTTACAGCACAACTGAGAAGAAGGTACAGAGATTTCCTGTGCATCTCCTGCCTGCACACATACACAGCATCTCCCATTACTAGCATCCCCCCTGTCCCCCACCCAGTGGGACAGCATTTGGTGTCATCATTGTTCCTTATTTGGCCATTCTAATAAGTTATATCTCACTTTATTTTAATTCTCATTTCCTTCATAACAGATGATGTGGATTATCTTTTCATATGCTTATTTGCCATCTGTGTATCTTCTTTGGTGAGGTGTTTGGTAAGACCTTTGTCCCATCTTTTAACTGGGTTGTTTGATTTCTTATTGAGTGTTAAGAGTTTGTTGTATATTTCCAATTATATTCCTTTATCAGGTATGTTTTTGGCAAATATCTTTTCCCAGTATGTGGCTTGCATTTCATTCTCTTGACGTTATCTATTGCAAAGCAAATGTTTTCATCTTAATGAAGTCCAGATTATCAATTATTTGCTTCATAGATTATGTCTTTGATATTGTATCTAAAAGCCATCATCATACCCAAGATCATCTACATTTTCTTAAATGTTATCTTCTAGGAGATTTATAGTTTTGCATTTTATGTTGAGGTCTATGATCCATTTTGAGTAAATTTTTGTGAAGGGTGTAAGAACTGTGTCTAATTCAATTTTTTTTTTGCATGTGGGTGTCCAGTTGTTCCAATACTATTTATTGAAGACACTATCTTTGTCCCATTGTATTGCCTTTACTCTTTTGTCAAAATTCAGTTGACTATTTTTATGTGGGTCTATTTCTGGGCTCTATTCTGTCCCATTCATCAATTTGTCTCTTCTTTTGCCAATACTACCCTATTTTGATTACTCAAATAATCTTATAGTAAGTCTTGAAGTCAAGTAGTGTTAGTCCTCCAACTTGTTCTTCAATGTCATGTTAGCTCTTCTGGTTCTTTTGCCTCTTCGTATCAAGTTTATGACCAGTTTGTCAATATCTATAAAATATCATGCTGGAATTTTGATTGGGATTGAATGGAATCTATTTATCAAGTTAGGAAGAACTGACATCTTGAAAATACTAGGTTTTCTTATCCACAAATATACAATATCTCTCTTACTTCTTTGATTTCTTTCATCAGAGTTTTATAGTTTTGCTCAAATAGATTTTGTACATACACTATCAGGTTTTTTTTTTTACCTAGATATTTCCTTTCTCAGCAGGGCAGGGATGGCAATATTTTTTATCTCAAATTCCATTTGTCATTGTTATAGAAGAAGGCAATTGATTTTTGTACATTAACCTTATATCCTACAACCTTGGTGCATCACTTATTAGTTTCAGATGTTTTGGAGTCAATTTTTTCAGATTTTCTAAACAGATGATCATGTCATCTGTGAACAAAAATAGTTTTAGTTATTCATTCTTCATCTGTAGGGTTTTTTTTAAAAGATTTTATTTATTTATTTGACAGACAGAGATCACAAGTAGTCAGAGACAGGCACAGAGAGAGGAGGAAGCAGGCTCCCCATGGAGCAGAGAGCCCGATGTGGGGCTTGATCCCAGGACCCTGAGATCAAGGCAGAGCTGAGCTGAAGGCAGAGGCTTTAACCACTGAGCCAGCCAGGTGCCCCATCTGTAGGGTTTTTATTTCTTTTCCTTTCTTTATTATTTCTTTTCCTTTCTAGGTAATGTTTTGGCACATCCTAGAACTTCCAGTACAATGTTGAAAAGGAGTAGTGAGAGGGGAAAACTTTGCCTTGTTTCTTATTGTAGTGGGAAAGTTTTGAGTTTTCACAATTAACTATGATGTTTAACTGTAGGCATTTTGTACATGTTCTTTATCAAGTTGAGAAAGTTTCCCTCTCTTCCTAGTTTACTGGCAGTTTTATCATGAATGAGTGTTAGATTTTTTCAAATGCTTTTTCTGTTTCTAAGATATAATCATATTTTTGTTCTTTAGCCTCTTGATATGGTAGACTATATTAATTGGTTTTTGAGTGTTGAGTCAGCCTTGCATACAAATGAAATAACTCCCACTTGGTTAGTCGGGGTAATTCTTTTTATACATTTTTTTATTTAATTTGTTAAAATTATGTTTAAGAATTTTGCATTTATTCATGAGATATTCATTCATAGTTTTCCATTCTTATAATGTACTTGTCAAGATATGGTGTTAAGGTAGTTCTGGTCTCATAGATTGAGTTAAGAAGTAGTCCCTCTATAATCTATAAAATATGTAGATAAATCTATAAAAATATAATCACTTTTTCTAGAAAAGATTATAAGGAATTGGTATCTCTTTCTTCTTTAAATGTTTTGTTAGATTAACCATCCAGTTTGGTCCTTTCTATTTTGGAAAGTTATTGATTATTCAATTTATTTAATAGATACAGGCCTATTTAGATTATCTACTTCTCTTTGAGTGAATTTTAGTAGATTGTGTGTATCAAAGAATTGATCCATTTCATCAAGGTTTTCAAATGTGTGAACATAGAGTTGTTCGTTATATTTGTTTGTTTCCCTTTTAATGGCCATGGGATTAGCAGTGAGAGCTTTTTTTTCATCTTTTTTTTCCCTTTTTTATATTAGTAATTTGTGTCTTGTTTCTTAGTTAACTTGGTGAGAGTTTTATCTATTTTACTGATTTTTTTCAGAGGAACACATTGGTTATATTGATTTTTTCTTGATTTCCTGTTTCCAATTTCATTGATTACTGCTCAAATTTTATTATGCCTTTTTTTCTGCTTATTTTGGGTTTAAATTCTCTTCTTTTTCTAGTTTCATAAGATGGATAATTATTAGTTTTAAATACATCTTCTTTTCAAATATATGTATTCAATTCTAAAAATTTCCCTCAAAGAACTGTTTTTTTCTGTAATCCAAAAATGTTGGTAAGCTGTGCTTAATTTTCATTTAGTTCAAAATACTTTTAAATTTCTCTTAGGATTTTGTAATTGACCCATGTGTTATTTATTTTTTTTAAGATTTTATTTATTTATTTGTTACAGAGAGAGAGAGAGCGAGCACAGGCAGACAGAGTGGCAGGCAGAGGCAGAAGGAGAAGCAGGCTCCCTGCCAAGCAAGGAGCCCGATGTGGGACTTGATCCCAGGACGCCAGGATCATGACCTGAGCCCAAGGCAGCTGCTTAACCAACTGAGCCACCCAGGCGTCCCGACCCATGTGTTATTTAGAAGCGTGTTATTTAATCTCCATTTATTTTGAGGTTCTCCAGCTGTCTTTTTGCTACTGATGTTTAGTTTAATATCATGTGGCCTATAAGTGAACCTTGTTTAATTTTTATTTGAAATTGGTTAAGACATATTTTATGGTCTACAATTGGTTGCCTATCTTGCTAAACGTTACATGTGAACTTAAGAAGAATGTATATTCTGCTGTTATTAGATGAAGTAGTATACACATTTTAATTAGCTCCACCTGATTGGTGATGCTGTTCAGTTCAACTTTGTTCTTACTAATTTTCTGCCTGCTGGGCCAGTCAATAGATACAATAGAAGTTTGCTGAAGTTTCCAACTATAACAATGCATTCACCTGTTTCTTCTTGCTGTTCTATTAGTTTCTGCCTAATGTATAATGATGCTCTGTTATTCAGTACATACACATTAAGGATTGTTGTCTTCCTGAAGACTTACTCCTTTTATCATTACTAATGGCCTTTTCATTTCTTGTTATTTTCTTTTCTTTGAAGTTAACTTACTCTGAAATTAATATAGCTATTCTGGCTTCCTTTTGATTAATATTTGCATGGTTTATCTCTCTTCATCTTTTTTACTTTTAATCTCCTTGTCTTTATATTTAAAGTGGATTTCTGGGAGACAACATATCTGGGTCTTTTTTTTTTAATCAGCTGACAATCTCTTACTTACATTAAATGTAATTAATGATTTAGTTAGATTAATATCTATCATATTTATTATTGTTTCCCATATATTGTCACTGTTCTTTGTAATTTTTTTGTCTTCACCCTTTCTGCCTTCTCTAGTTTATATTCAGAATTTTGTAAGATTCCATTTCCTCTCCATCATATCAATTTTTACTTCACTTTTACTATTTTTAATTGCCCTATGGTTGCAATATGCACTTACAACTCATCCAAATTCACTTCAAATAGCACTGTACCACTTCACTGGTAGCAAAATGTCCTCATAACAGAGTATTTATAATCCCTTCCTTGCATCTCTTATAACATGTGACTTTCATTTCACTTATTTATAAGGTATAATTACTGACTATATTGTTGCTATTGTTAATTCCAAGAAACTTATTTCACAGACCAATTAAGAATTAGAAAAATAAACTTTATTTCACCTTCATTTATTCCTCTTAAATGCTCTTTCTGTAGATGTAAGTACCTGACCTATATAATTTTCCTTATTTCTATAGAACTGCTTTTACCAATTCTTGCAAGGTGGATTTCTTTCCGAAAAATTTCCTGAATTTTTATCTAATTGAGAAAGTTTTGGGATGCCTGGGTGGCTCTTGGTTAAGTGTCTGCCTTTGGCTCATGTCATGATCTCAGGGCCCTAGGATCAAGGCCGGCATCAGGCTCCCTACTCAGTGAGGAGTCTACCTCTCCCTTTGCCCGCCCCTCTTTGTACTCACTTGCTTTCTCTCTCCCCCAAATAAATAAATAAAAATCTTTAAAAAATAGATGTTTAAAAAAGCTTTCTTTCTCCTTCACTTTTTTTTTTTTTTTTTGCACTTTTCCCAGGATAATTAACATAGAGTGTTATATTAGTTTCGGGTGTTGTACAATATAATGATTCAACATTGCCATACATTTTTCCATCCAGTGTTCATCAGGGTAAGTGTACTCTTAATCCACTTCACCTATTTCACCCATTCCCCCACCCAGCTTCCTTCTTGCCACCACCAGCTTGTTCTCTATATTTAATAACCTATTTTTTGTTTGTTCATTTCTTTCTTAAATTCCACATATGAGTGAAATCATATGGTATTTATCTTTCTCTGACTGGTTTATTTCACTTAGCATTATATCTTCTGGGTCATCCATGTTGTTATAAATGGCAAGATTTCATTTCCTTTAATGGCTGAGTAATATCCCATTGTATTTATATACCACATCTTCTTTACCCATTCATCAGTCAGTGGGCACTTGATCTTTTCATTTGTGTCATCTTCAATTTCTTTTGCCAATGTTTTATAGTGTTCAGAGTATCAAAGAGTTCCACCTCCTTGGTTAAGTTTATCTCTAGGTATTTTATTATTTTTTGTGGAATCATAAATGCGATTGTTTCCTTAATTTCTTTCTGCTATTCCATTATTAGTGTATAGAAATGTGCCAGATTTTTGTATATTAATTTTGTCTCCTACAACTTTCATGAATTTATTAGTTCCAGTAGTTTTTTCAGTGGAGTATTTAAATTTTTCTATATATAGTATCATGTCATCTGCAAATAGTGAAAATTTCACTTCTTCCAAATAGGTATCTATTTGGCAGCTTTTATTTCTTTTTTTGTCAGATTGCTGTGGCTAGAACTTCCAGTATTAGTTGAATAAAAGTGGTGAGAGTGGACATCTTTTTCTTGTTCTTGATCTTAATGGAAAAGCTCTCAGGTTTTCACCATTGAGTATGATGTGAGCTGTGGGTTTTTTATACATGGCATTTATTATGTTGAGGTTATGTTCCCTCTAAGCCTACCTTTTGGAGAGTTTTACCATGAATAAATTTCATCTTTGTCAAATGTTTTTACTACATCTATTGAGATAACAGTGTGGTTTTTATCCTTTCTCTTGTTAACATGATATATCACATTGATTCACTTGTGAATATTGAACCACCCTTGCATCCCAGGAATAAATCCCCCTTCATCGTGGTGAATGGGTTTTGTTCATGTATTATTGAATCTGTTTTGCTAATATTTCATCAAGGATTTTTGCATCTATGTTTATCAGAAGGTTGATGTGTGGGTTTTTGTTTTGTTTTGTTTTGTTTTTTGAAGTGTCTTTATCTAGTTTTGGTATCAGGGTAATGTTGGCTTTATAGAATGAATTTAGCTTTTCTTCCTTTTATGTTTTTTGAGTTAGTTTGAGAAGAATATGTATTAACTCTTCTTTAAGTACTTTGTAGAATTCACCTTTGAAACTACCTGTTCCAGGACTTTTTTTGTTGGGAAGTGTTTTTTGTTATTGTTGTTGTTGTTGTTTTGGTTGGTTTTATTTTTTTTATTACTGATTCAATTTTATTGCATATAATGTTCAGATCTTCTATTTCCTCCTGATTCAGTTTTGGAAGATTATGTATTTGCAGAAAGTAATCCATTTCTTCTAGGTCATCCAATTGGACAACATATGATTTTTCATAGTATTCTCTTATAATCCTTTGTATTTCTATAGTGTTGACTGTTATTTCTCCTCTTTCATTTCCAATTTTATTTATTTGAGTCCTCTTTCTACTTTTTCTTGATGAGTCTGGTTAAAGGTTTATCAATTTTGTTGAACTTTTCAGTGACACAGCTCCTGGTTTTATTGATCTGTTCTATTCTTTTTCTAGTCTCTATTTTGTTTACTTCTGCTCTAATCTTTATCTTCTTCCTTCTACTGGATTTGGAGTGTTCTTTTTCTAGTTCCTTTAGATGCCAGGTTAAGTCATTTATTTGAAATTTTACTTGCTTCTTGAGGTAGGCATGGATTGCTATAATCTTCCCTCTAAAACGGTTTTTGCTGTATCTCAAAGATTTTGGACAGTTGTATTTTCATTTTCATTTGTCTCCATGTATTTTTTATTTTTTCTTTGACTTCATGGTTAATCCATTCATGGTTTAATAGCCTATTATTTAGTATCCATAATGTATAATGTGATGTCAATTTTTGTGAATTTATTGAGAATTGTTTCATGGCCTAACAGGTAATCTCTTCTGGAGAATGTTCCCCATGTCCTTGAAAAGAATGTACATTCTGCTGGTTTTGGTTGGAATGTTCTAAAAATATGTTAGGTCCATCTGGTCCAATATGTCATTGAAAGCCACTGTTTTGTTGATTTTCTGTCTGGGTGATCTATCCATAGGTATAAGTGAGGTGTTAAATTCCCTTACTGTTGTATTGCTGTCAATTACTCCCTTTATATTTGTTAAGAGTTGCTTTACGTATTTAGGTGCTCCCATTTTGGGTGCATAAATACATATAATTGTTATATCCTCTTGTTGGATTGTTCTCGTCATCATTATGTAGTGTTTTCCTTTGTCCCTTGCATTAGCCTTTGTTTTAAAGTCTATTTTATCCAATATAAGTATTGATATCCAGGCTTCCTTTTCACTTTCATCTGCATATAAATGTTTTTCCATCCCTTCACTATCAATCTGCATGCATCTTTGGGTCTGAAATGAGTCTCTTGTACAGGACAGCATATAGATGGGTCCTTTTTTTAAATTATTATTCATTCTGTCACAGTAAGTCTTCTGATTGGAGCACCTATTCCACTTACATTCAAAGCAATTATTGATAAGTATTACTCATTGCCATTTTATTACTTATGTTATGGTTGTTTTTTTTTTTAAAGATTTTATTTATTTGACAGACAGGGATCACAAGTAGGCAGAGAGGCAGGCAGAGAGAGAGGGGGAAGAAGGCTCCCTGCTGAGCAGAGAGCCTGATGCAGGGCTCGATCCCAGGACCCTGGGATCATGACCTGAGCTGAAGGCAGAGGCTTTAACCCACTGAGCCACCCAGGTGTCCCTGTTATGGTTGTTTTTTTAATTCTTCTCTGTTACTTTCCTCTTGTGCTCTCTTCTCTTGTGGTTTGATGGCTTTCTTTAGCAATATGCTTGGATTCCTTTCTCTTTATGTTTTGCATATCAATTACAAGTTTTTGATTTATAGTTACCATTAGGCTCATATATAACATCATACACATATAGCAGCCTATGTTAAGTTGGTTGTTTAAGTTTGAACACAGTCTAAAAGCACTAAAATCTGCCCCACCCCCACAACCTACATTTTATGTCTTACTTTGTGTCCTTCTATTTTGTGAGTTCCTGGATTGATTTTTTTAAATAGATATAATTGATTTTACTGCTTTTGTGCTTCAAACTCCATACTGGTTTTGTAAGTGATTAATATGTTACTTTATTTTTATTAACATATAATGTATTATTTGTTTCAGGGATACAGGTCTGTGATTCATCAGTCTTACACAATTCACAGCACTCACCATAGCCCATACCCTCCCCAATGTCCATCACCCAGCCACCCCATCTGTCCTACACCCCCTCACTCCAGCAATGCTTGGTTTGTTTCCTGAGATTAAGAGTCTCTTGTGGTTTGTCTCCCTCTCTGGTTTTGTCTTGTTTCATTTTTCCCTCCCTTCCCTTATGATCTTCTGTCTTGTTTCCCAAATTCCTCATATTGGTGAAATCATGAAGTAATTGTCTTTATCTGACTGACTTATTTCACTTAGCATAATACTCTAGTTCCATCCACGTCATTGCACATGGCAAGATTTCATTTTTTTGATGGCTGCATAATTTTCCATTGTATGTATTTACCACATCTTCTTTATCCATTCATCTGTTGATTGACATATAGGCTCTTTCCATAGTTTTGCTATTATGGACATTGCTGCTATAATAAACACTGGGGTGCAGGTGCCCCTTTCGATAACTATGCTTATATCTTTGGGGTAAATATCCAGTACTACAATTGTTGGGTCATAGGGTAGCTCTATTTTCAACTTTTTGAGGAACATCTTTTGGTTTTGTTGACTATTTCCTTTCTGTACAAAGGCTATTATCTTGATGAAGTTCCAGTAGTTCATTTTTCCCTTGCTTCCCTTGCCTTTGGCAATGTGTCTAGGAAGAAGTTGCTGCAGCTGAGGTCAAAGAGGTTGTTGCCCATGTTTTCCTCAAGAATTTTGTTGTATTCCTTTCTCACATTTAGGTCTTTCATCCATTTTGAGTCTAAGACACACAGAATCAGATTGGATAAAAAACCAAGACTCACTGATATGCTGTCTGCAATAGACTCATTTTAGACCCAAAGACACCTCCAGATTTAAAGTGAGGTGGCAGAAAACCATTTACCATGCTAATGGATATCTAAAGAAAGCTGAGGTGGCAATTCTTATACCAGACAAATTAGATTTTGAATCAGAGACTATATATAATAAGAGATGAGGAAGGACACTATATCATACTTAAAGGGTCTATCCAACAAGAAGATCTAACAGTTGTAAATATATATGCCCTTAACATGGGAGCAGCTAATTCTAGAAGCCAATTAATTTTAAAAAATTGCAGAAACACATAGACAATAATACAATAATAGTAGGAGAATTTAACACCCCCCCCTCACTGAAATGGACAGATCATTTAAGCAAAAGATCGACATGGATATAAGGGCCTTAAAGGACACACTGGACCAAATGGACATCACAGATATATTCAGAACAGTCCATCCCAAAGCAACAGAATACACATCCTTCTCTAGTGAGATAACTGACACCAAAGAAATACAAACAATCATTAGGACATATTATGAGCAGCTACATGTCAACAAATTAGACAATCAGGAAGACATGGATGCATTCCTAGATACTATAAACTACCAAACTGAACCAGGAAGAAATAAAAGCTGAACAGATCCATGACAAGCAAGGAAACTGAAGCAGTAATCAAAAATCTCCCAACAAACAAGAGCCCACGGCCAAATGGCTTCCCAGGGGAATTCAATCAAACATTAAAAAAATTAATACCTATTCTCCTGAAACTATTCCAAAAGACAGAAATGGAAGGAAAACTTCCAAGCTCATTTTATGAGGCCAGCATTACCTTGATCTCAAAACCAGACAAAGACCCCATCAAAAAGGAGAATTACAGACCAATATCCCTGATGAACATAGATGGAAAAATTCTCACCAATATACTAGCCAATAGGACCCAACAGTACATTAAAAGGATTATTCACCATGACCAAGTGCTTTTATTCCTGGGCTGCAAGGTTGGTTCAACATCTACAAATCAATGTGATACAATACCTTAATAAAATAAAGAACAAGAACCATAGGATTCAACAGATGCAGAAAAGACATTTGACAAAGTACAGAATCCTTTCTTGAATAAAACTCTTCACAATGTAAGGATAAAGGGTACATACATCAATATCATAAAAGCCATCTATGAAAAACCCACGGGGAATATCATTCTCAAAGGTGAAAAAATGAGGGCTTTTCTCATACAGTCAGGAACAGGGCAGGGCTGTCTATGATCACCACTGTTATTCAACATAGTTGTAGAATTCCTAGCCTCAACAATCAGAAAACAGAAGGAAATAAAAGGCATCCAAATTGGCAAAGAAGTCAAACTCTCACTCTTTGAAAATGATATGATAGTTCCTGTGGAAAACCCAAAAGACTCCATCCAAAAACTGCTAGAATTCAGGAATTCAGTAAAGTGTCAGGGTATAAAATCAATGCACAGATATCAGTTGCATTTCTATAAACCAACAACAAGACAGAAGAAAGAGAACTTAAGGAGTTGATCTCATTTACAACTGCACCCAAAGCTGTAAGATATCTAGGAATAATATAACCACAGAGGCAAAGAATCTGTACTCAGAAAACTATAGAATATTCATGAAATAAATTGAGGAAGACATAAAGAAATGGAAAAATGTTCCAATTCACTACTTTTATTATGTTTGTATTAACCTGTGAATTTTTTTCTTCTCATAATTTTCTTACTCCTGACTATGGCCTGTTCTTTTTACTCAAAGAATTTCCTTTAATATTTCTTGTAAGTCTGGTTTGGTGGTTAAGAACTCCTCTAAATTGTGTTTGTTGGGGAAAGTATTTATCTCTCCTTCTATTCTCAATGATATCCTTGCTGGGTAGAGTATTCTAGGTTGCAGCATTTTTACCATTTGAGCACTTTAAATATAACATGCCACTCTCTTCTGTCCTGTGAAGTTTCTGCTAAGAATCACCTGATAGCCTTATGGGGTTTCCCTTGTATATAACTGTGTTCTTTTCTCTTGCTACTTTCACAACTCTCTTTTTATCACTACTTTTGCCATTTTAATTATTATATTTCTTGGTGTGGATCTCCTTGGGTTGATTTTGTTGGGAACTCTTGTGTGCCTTATGGATCTGAGTGTCTCTTTCCTTCCCCAGATTAGGGAAGTCTTCAGCTATTATTTCTTCAAATACATTTTCTACTCCCTTTTCTCTCTGCCTTTTGGGATCTCTAAATGCAAATGCTATAATGCTTACGATGTCACTAAGTTTTCTTAATTTATTCTCATTTATTATTATTCTGTTTTCTTTCTTCTGTTCAGTGTGGCTGTTTTCCATTACTCTTTTAGATCACTGACCCATTCTTTTGTCTCCTGAAATCTACTATTAATTACCTTAGTGTATTTTTAATTTCACTTCACTTCTGACTGTTCTTTTTTATATTTTCTATCTCTTTGTGGAATGTCTCACTGAGATTCTCCACACTTTTCTCAAGTCCAGTGAGTGCCATTATAACCATTACTTGAATTCTTTATCAGGTATATTGCTTATCTCTGTTTCAGTTAGCTCTTTTGCTATTGCTTTGTCCTATTCTTTCATTTGGGACATATTCCTCGTATCCTCATTTTGTCTAACTAATTGTGTTTGTTTCTATGTGTTAGGAAAGTTGGTTATATCTCCTGAACTTGAAAGTATTGAAGAAGAGGTCCTGCACAATGACCATGTTCACCAGAACCAGGTGCTTGAGGCGTGTCTCCATATGGGTTTCATGCAATGTACTGCTGTGTCTGAGTTATATGCCTTCCCTTCAGTTGACTGCAATGGTCCGCTTTACTTGTTATGAACCAGGTTTGGTCCCTGTGCTCTTAAGAGGCCAGACTAGGGCTGGTGTGGGCTTATAATTGGGCAGTGTCAGCAGTCAGACCAGAGGCTTGCCCTTAGCCCGCATGCAAGCCCTGCAGTTGTCCCAAACTTCAGGGCACTCTCTCTGCCTTGTTCCCTGAGAAGATTTTGTTGGTGTACAGGGCCAACAGTCAGGCCAGATGCCTGTTGGGATTGGATACACATTGATCAGCAAGTCATTCTCTCTACATTGCCAGTTATAAAGTTCAGTTGCTGGGGCTGCAGTCAAACTTGTGTGTGTTTGTATTTCTCTGTCCCCAAGGCAGGAGTCACTTTGGGGTGGTGCAGGCCCCTCCCAGGGCTTCTCACAGAATGAAATATGACAAGAGATACTTTGGAGTGACTCCTATAGTGTGGGGTGGATTGGATGGGGCAGAACCTTAGGAAAATGAAGGGAGAGATGTGCGGTGTTAGCAAAATAGCAAAATAGCATGTTCCTGCTGTTTCTCACAGGTGTCTGGCTATGTAGGGTTGGGGGTGAGAGAAATGGTGCCTGGCTACTCTTTTATTGGGGAAATCTTCTAATGGTCCCTGCCCCTCTAGCACATGTTCTGAGATTAATAAATAAGTATCCTTCATATACATACCCCAGGCACTCTTCAAACTACAGCTTCCACGTAGTATCTCAGTGGGACTGTTTATGCTGGCTCTTTAAAGGTGGGGACTCAGCTTCCTACTGTTCCCTAGCTCTTCCAGAATCAAGCCTGCTAATTTTTCAAATACCCAGAGTTATGCCCCACTGGTTGTAAAACAAAACAAAACAAAAACAAAAACAAAAACAAAAACAAAAACAAAATGCAGAATTAAGCCCTACTGGTTTTCACAGACAAATATTTGAAGATTCATCTTTCTAGTACAGGTCCCTCATGTCTGGGGTATCTGCTGTGGGTCTGATCCTCCGTCCCTGTGCTATAATGTCCCTCCTGTTTGGTTAGTCTTACCTGGAGTTTTGTTCCTGATGACATCTCTGCCTCTCTTACTCTTTTCAATGTGTCTTCTTTTCTATTATTAACTGTGGAAAGTCTGTTCTGCCAGTCTTTGGGTCATTTTCTGGGTTGGAGGCACTGGTGTATCTACAATCTAGATGTATCATGGGACAAGGTGAACTTATGATCCTCCTACTCACCATCATCCTAGAATTGCCCACTTTTTAAAAAATGAAGTATGGCTGACACACAGTGTTACATTAGTTTCAGGGGTACAATGTAGTGATTCAACAGCTATACATTATACCATACTCACAAGTGTGGCTACCATCTGTAACCATAGAACACTATTACAATACCACTGACTGTATTCTCTATACTGTAACCTTTCAACTCTGTGGCTTATTCATTTCATTTCCTTTACTTTGGAAGTATAATTTTGCTGGATACAGAATTATAGATATTCTAGAATTGTTTGTAGATATTGTTTTGTTTTTTTCATTTCAAAATTTTCAGCATCTTATTCTACTATCTTCTTATGAGCATCATTTATGAGACATTTCATTTAATTCTTATCCATGTTCTTCCATAGTTAAGATGTTCACTCTCTTCTTTCTCCCAGACCTTCTATCTTCTTTCAACATTTTCTCATGTCTTTGACAATTTGAATTTGAGTATGATTCACATTTCTATAGTTTGGTTTTGGTTATTTTTTTTTATTTATCATGCTTGGTGTTATCTCAGCTTCCTGGATTTATGGTTTTTTTTAATCTTTCATTACTTTTGAAAATTTTTCAGTTGTTACCATCAAAAATATTTCTTCTGTTCCTTTGTCTCTCTCTTTTCCTTCTAATATTTTCATCACATATATGTTACATCTTTTATAATTATTCCATAGTTCTTAGATGTTCTATTATTTTAAATTATTTTACTCTCTTTGCTCTTAAATTTTGGAAATTTCACTGATACTTCTTCAAGCTCACTGTCTTTCACTGACCATGTTCAGCACATTGATGAACTCATCAAAGACATTCTTCATTTCTGTTATAATCATTTTGATCTTTACTACATTTTTAAAATTCTTTCCTAGAGTTTCCATCTCTCTACTTACATTACTCATTGTTCTTGCATGTTGTCTGCTTTTTTCAAATAGAATTCTTAGAATATTAATCACAGTTATTTTAAATTCTTGGTTTGACAATTATAAAATTTCTGCCATGTATGAGTCTAGTTCTGATATTATTTCTATGTCAACAAACTATTTTTCATCTTTTAGTATTCTTTTTGTATGGGAAGCTGAAAATAATGCATTGGGTAAAAGGGACTGATATAAATAGACCTTTGGTTTGAGGCTTTTTGTTTGTTTTTCTGGCTATGATTTAGGCTGTGCTTATTGTTGACTGTAGCTCTATGTCAGAAAAACTAAAAGTTCCCCTGGAGTTCTTGTTTTCATCTTCCCTGTTGTCTTTCAGTTTCCCTAGATGTTTCTTCTTAAATAAGATCTGAAATGAGCAGTTTTTTCGGTTGCACTCATCTCTTGTTATACGGGAGCTCTACAGATATGGTAATAAGCTATACAAGGAAGGGAAGCATTCTGTTGCCATATTATTAGGTCTCATTTTGATACTTTTGCGAGCTTTTTGTGCCTCTGGGTACAAGTATGGGTCACAAAGTACACAAGTACATTTCAGTCTTTTTTTTCCCCACTACTTGAGATAGGAAGTCTAGGGAGGGTCTAGAGTTAGGAATTTACTTTCTCTCACATGGAAGCTAGAGTGAACTACAATTGGGTATTTCTCTTCCTCCAAGTTTGTGAAGCTCTGGTAAGCTCCACTGGATCATCAGGCTCTGAAAAATACTTTATTTCAAAGGCAGTCTTCATTAAGAAAGAGAATGTTTGGGCACATTTCGAAATGGCTACCTTTTCCTTCCCTGTGCCAGAGCACAAGGGAGATTTCTCTCCAATACTCCCTGTCAGACCCTGGAAGAGCTCTTAGAAGTCAAACTCATGCAAGTCTGGGTCCTGTTAATACAGGGCCTCTGTGGAATTTTTAACTCTTCAGTCTGTCCACAATGAGCCTCAAACACATCATCAATTACAGTTAAGATTTCCTGCCCCAGTACTGTTGTTCTACAGCAGTACTGTTGTTGTGTTTTCTTTTCTGCTCCAATCAACTGTGATTCTCTGTTCCCACCTATTTGTCTCTTCAATTTTGGAAGTAGCATTTACCCTATAATATCAATGATCTTATGAGAGGAGTTGATTAGTTTCAGTTTGTTCAAGACTTTTTTGTTGTTATGAAGAGGAGAGTGATGCCTTTTAAGCTCCTTACATGGTGGAGTGGAAGCCCAAGGTCCTGAAGAGTTTTGAATTGAACAATGAGAGAGGTAGCACATCCAGAAGAGACTTTATGAGCAGAAACTGCTAGTTCTAGCCACTTTCTACACTTGGGCCATAACTGGTATTCTCTACTTCTGAGACATTAAAACCTCTTAAAAATTATTTAGTAAGAAAGATAGATTTCAGGGTATATAAAAACCAAATGCCCAATAACTGAGGATTATAAATGTCTTACAAAATCTTTATCTGAAACTAGGTGAAGAAGAGGATATGTACTAAAGACTGGACTTTGCCAAGATATAAATATCTAAGAGCGAGCACTAACTTTTGAGTTATCCTAGAGTCATGCCAAAGAGAAATCATTACCCAGTCACCAATGGGTAGAGAAAATGTATAGAAAATGTGCCAAGAAATGAAAACAAAAGAGTTCTGTGCCCTATAGAGTTGTCCAAGAGTATACTGACCTAGGAGAGGAGAAGAATGAACTGAGGGTTAGAAAAGGAGTGGCCAAAGTCAATTCAAGTAGAGAAGGACACCAAGGAAATTCCACCAGGAATTCCATAAACATAGCCTGTAGGTTTCAATGTCCCTCTTATGTCCTCATTGGTCTCTTTCAAGGGACCATGTTTATATCCACTAAGGAACAGTTGTCAATGTCCTATGTCATGTTTTTCAAGAAAATCCACCCATTTCAAAACATTGTCTAGTTTAATGCAATGGAGTTTGAAATCCTATGTCTATTAAGGAATTCTTAAGGTTTCCTCTTTCTGTGATACTGTTTAAAAACATTAATAGTTCTGAGAGAACAAAAAGACTTATTTCACCAGTATTTTTTTAAATATTTTTTTAATTTATTTATTTGACAGAGAGAGAGATCACAAGTAGGCAGAGAGGCAGGCAGAGAGAGAGGAGGAATCAGGCTCTCTGCTGAGCAGAGAGCCTGATGCGGGGCTCAATCCCAGGACCCTGGGATCATGACCTGAACCGAAGGCAGAGGCTTAACCCACTGAGCCACCCAGATGCCCCTTCACGAGTATTTTTATCATTTGTTTACTAATGCTGCACTCTTCACAACAGGAACTAGATTCTCAAAATTGGGTACTCAGAGAGAGAAATAGAGAAGGAGGAAAGAGTTTTGAAAGCCAATGATGCTTTCAAGAAGGGGAGGTTATAAGGGAATTTGGATTTTTTTTGCACATTTCCACACATATGTGTAAATGTATACGCCTACATACACACAACTGAGAATTTGTCACACCAGCCTCAAAATCTCATGTTGCTTTATTTGAACATTTTGTATAATACTTATTACTTACAAATACCTATTTTACATTATGTCTGTGTTTTAATATCCTGAACAGACCTTAGATTCCTTGAGATGAAAAGTTGGACTTCATAGAATTATGATTGAATGAAACAATCCATTAGCTATTTATATAGGCATTTTTTATATGCAAGATGTACAAAGTACAAGATCTAATATATCAAGGTGGCTATTAATATTTCATGGTAACAATTCATTCACAGATGATTTCTGTAAGAACTAAACCCTTTCATACACAGAAGACAGTACTACATTCAGAAATGCAACCAAAAGGAAGCAGACCTGAGGACCATACATGTATCATAAATTGGAAAACGCCCCTGGAAATTAGTTTAAGTCCCCTTCAGGTACTTACTCAAAGGCAAGTTCAGTGCAAGAAGAAAGGAGTAAAAGATTCTCTTCAGTGCATTTTGGTAAATTCTACCAGGTCTCTTGCTGGTAATGAATTATATATGCATTACTTCATTACTGGAGTCAACTGAAATTAGAGAATGGATGGCTCTTGGAACTTTAGAAATTCAAAGCAATTTGTCTGCTAACTTGTTGCTGACTTATAAGGAGAATACCATCTCAATTTTATCAATCCAATTTCAACTAAACATAAGCCAATAAATTAATAGTCCTGAAGGTTTAAATATATGCCTTATATGCCACTATTGATTGGTATCTTTGCAGTTTTATGTCCATAATCACAGTTATATGAGAAAACCCTATCTTTAAATAATTATGATGTTAATGAAGTTGCCATTATAACATCATAATATACTATAATATACTTGCTCCTCTCTTCTCTCTCTCCCCCTATACCTTCTTGCTTCTTCCTCTTTCTTTAGCATATTGAGCTTTATTATATTTAAATATGATAGTAGACCAATCTATGATTAGGATTATGATTCAAGACCAATTTTGCATCAGCTCCTAAACCACAGTAAAGAAATAGATGGGTAGATCAGCAGGTAGATATATGGGTATATGGATAGATAGACAAGAACAAAACAAATATCTCCATCTTTACCTCACAATACAGTACATTTGGACAATAAGACACTACTATCTCCCTCACACAAATGAAAACTAAAAGGAAGGAGAAAATATCTTGCAGCTTCTCACTCCAGACTGGCTGGCTTAAACCAGTACTTCTTGGGTCTAACAATATTGACTAATGTTACTGTTACACAGCACCATTACATCAGTGTCTCCCAAATCTGCCTGAATTACAAATAAATCCTGATTATTTGCTAAAAAACACAAATTCTGGGGTGCCTGGGTGGCTCAGTGGGTTAACACCTCTGCCTTCAGCTCAGGTCATGATCCCAGGATTCTGGGATCAAGTCCAGAACCAGGCTCTCTGCTCAGCAGGGAGCCTGCTTCCCTTCCTCCCTCTCTCTGCCTGCCTCTCTGCCTATTTGTGATCTCTGTCTGTCAAATAAATAAATAAATAAAATCTTAAAAAAAAAAACCAACACATTAATTCTGGTCACCAAACAGAACGTTCTAAACAGAATTTCTCAGGGTAAATCTTTATTACCTGTATGTTTGAGAGAAACCCTACATCATTCCTATTATCAGAAAAGATTGGGAAATGTTGCTTGTTTAATTTTATTTAAGATTTACCTGAACAACTACCTGGAGTGAGAGTTAGGAGCTGGAAAACACCTGAATTATTACAAATGAGAAAATGCACACGTAGAGACATGAAATGCCTGGGGAAGTTCACACAGCTAAAAAAAGGGGACAGGGCTAGCTCTTAACTCCATATAATCTGGCTCTATTACACACACACACACACACATATATATATATATATATATATACTTTTTAACTAATAGTACTCCAGATTCTTGGTTGTTTCCCTATACTGCTGTACAAGTATCTCCATTGCTTACACAGATTTCTCAATCCATCTGGCTCTCTGAAGCATTCCTTTGCAATCTCCTGCTGTCACTACCCTGCCTTCTTTTTGAAGGATCCAGACTCAATATTATTCTTTCCTGCCCAGTCTCCTCTTTCCCCAATACCCATTCATCCAGCAATGATGGTCAATGTCTTTAGATAGACAGAAAGCCAGTAATCCAAGGCTGAAATATAGGATATAAAAATATGTGAGTATTTAATGGAGCTAGAACTAGAAAACTGTACTCTCTGTGGCCCAGTGCAAAACATTTCACTTCTTTGGGTCTCACATGTGAATTATTTTAATCTGACCAGACATTTTAAAGATAGAAGAATGTAGACCATCTGATCAAGTCTCTTATATTAGAAGAAGGGAAATTAAGATGTTAAAAGTTAATTTAGTAATTCACATGAAATTACAAAACTTAAAAGTGTAAAGTAATATGTTTGAAGACATAATGTCTTTGTCTCTTCCTTAAGTGGGATTCCTCTTTTTCTAAGCCTATGCAAATCAGGAAATAACTCATTCTCTCTTTTGTGTCAACTTTACCATACCAAACTTTGCACTGAGTGCTTTATATAAATTATATTTTACTAAACCTCAAAACAACTTTTCAAACTAAATATTGCAATCTCCAACTGATTTATGAGGAAACTGACTCACACATTAAAAGCCTATTACTTTTTGCAAAAAACAAGAATATAGTTCACATTTAGGCTTTTTTTTAAATTCAAAATATTATCACTTAGCCCCTTCTCATGTAGTTGTCACTTTACAGCTCTCCTTTTCAAAATGCATAAATTCTTCTAACAACTGGAAACAAATAAATAGTAGAAAAGACAGTGCATTTATGTATGAAGCTAAGAAGTAGAGCTAATAGGGAAGGTAATAGATAAAGGGAGAATCATATACAGAGACAGTTGAATGGGCCAGAACAATGACCACAATCAACAGAGTGAAATGTAGGGCCTTAGAGGTTACATTAAGAGTTTATCCTAGGCATAATGAAAAAACATTGCAGGATTTTACACTAAGGACATACACTGATTTACTTTTGAGAATATCGCTGTGGCTGCTTTGTGGAGAAAGGCCTATGGGGAGATGAGAGAAGAAACAGGGAGATATCTAAGCAGTCTTCTGCTTGAATTCCATTAGGTGATGGTTTCTGGGACTATATATAGTAGTAGAGACAGTGAGAACTGGTAGAAGTTTGGTTATGTTTTGGCAGAAGATCTACCTTAATTAATAGACTGGGTCTAGAATATGAAAGAAAGAATCAATCAACTCCTAGATTTATAGCCTGAGCACCTAGGTGGCAGTGGTAGAAGGTAACCCTTCCTTGAGCTGATGGGATAGTATGGACTGAGGTGGAGGACTACAATTGATAGTTCTGCTCTGGCCAAGTTCAATCTGAGATGTCTATTAAATAGTCTGGTAGTGATTATTAGTTGACTATCTTGGATTTGAGCACTTGAGAGATGTTTGAATGGGAATACTGAGAGTTCAGAAGAACACAAATAGTATTTGAGACAATGAGATCAATTGCCGTCACCTAGTGATAGAGTATAGATAAAGAGGATCAGAAGGCTGAAAGCTGAGGCCAGAATCCTAAGGCAACTGTACCAATTGGATAGTTCATCGATAAGGTGGAGCTATGAAAAAAGATTGAAAAGTGCAGTTAGTGAGGTAGGAGGAGAGTCAGGAGAGCATGGTGTCCTGGAAGCAAAAGAAAAATGTGTTTCAGGATGGATGGAATCATAGATCATGTTAAATACTGTAGAGGGCAATAGCAATATAATGGAAAAATAATCATTAGTCATGGGAAGATGTAGATTCATGGTGACCTTGTTCAGAACTGTTCACAAAGAATGACAAAGTCCAAAGTCCAATTGAAATGAGTATGGGTGAGAAACAAAATGTGAGGTGAGTACCCAGAGAACACAAATATAAAGAACTCATGATTTTTTTTTTTCTGTGAATAGAAGCAGAGCAAATAGTAGCCTTAACTGCAAGGTTATATGAGGGTAAGGGACAATATTTTAAAGGATATTTTGAAGGAACCAGTAAAGAGTGGAAGCTTAATGATTCAGAGGAGAAAGAGTTTAATTGTAGAAATTAAATCTTGAAGATGATAATAGTGAATGGAATTTCTGGCACAAATTAACTTGGTCTTGAGATGATTTTTTCTATAAGGGAAACCACAATAAGGAATACTATAATAAAGGAAATAACACAGTAGGGTGGTAGGATTTTTGGTCAAGATGAATTATCATAAAATTCCATCTATTGTGTACAAGGTTATCAGCTTAGAGAGGATGCAGGGAGTAGGTATCGAAGATTTGAGAAGGCATGAAACTGCCACTTCAGAAAGTAGGAAGGTAAATTTAATAGGAAAACGTATGTCTCCAAATTCATCTCTAGTCATTCTCTCAGTTGTTTATGATACAACATCCACACTGGCATACTTTGTCCTTTGAACATACCCAGGTCTTCTTCATCTTCAAGACTTTGCACTTGCTGTTTCTTTTGCTTGCACCATCTGCTTCCTTCCATATTTTGCATAGCTTCTTGCCTCTTATTCAGGACTCAGTGGAAATCCTACTTCCTCATTAAAGGACTTCCCCGATGGCTCTAGCTATAGGGGCCCTCTTAGTCACATATTACCACATTACCCTATTTTCTCATTTTTATCAGTTGTTGAAATTGACTTATTTGATTTCTGTTTTAGGATTTTTCATCCCTACACTCCCCAATTAAACCTAAGTTCCTGTAAATATTAGGTGCTATTTTCCCAGAGCCTATACATGCACCTGGCAAATAATAAACACTCAAAACTTTCTGGCCAAGAAATAATCACACTAGCATTTCTTTCTTTCTTTTTTTTTAGATTATTTATTTATTTATTTGACAGACAGAGATCACAAGTAGGCAGAGAGGCAGGCAGAGAGAGCGGGGGAAGCAGGCTCCCTGTTGAGCAGAGAGCCTGATGCAGGGCTCGATCCCAGGACCCCGAGATCATGACCTGAGCTGAAGGCAGAGGCTTAACCCACTGAGCCACCCAGGTGCCCCATGCTAGCATTTCTTATCCAGTATTTGTGCATCTGCTGTTCAAGCACCTAAATGCAGCCTCCTCACTATGGGTCAGCATTTCACTCTGTGGACTGTGGTCATCATTCTGACCCTTTGAACTGTCTTTATGTATGATGCTCCTTTTATCTATTACCTTCCCTTTTGGCTCTACTTCTTAGCTTCATACATAAATGCACTCTCTTTTCTACTAATTATTTGTTTCAAATGTTTAATAAGAAAATTTAGCAGGATTATCTGTCAGTGTTGAGATTCCTTTTGATACGGTGGACATAAATTTAAAGTAAGTCCTTTTAGTGAATTTTCTCTGATTGTTGAGCTTCTCATTCATAGGTACAAAATAAAAGAATGGTTGAGCTGATCAGGGTTGGGATATTCCAGTGAGTATGATGTTGGGTGGTGAGAGACAACAGAAAAACTTGGAAGGTTTCAAAGAGATCACGGGGCTAAAATAAAGAACCTAGGTTTGTAGGGAAAGTGAGGACCTAGAGTGATTGATGGATAGTGCAAAAGTGCTAGAATAAACAACTGTGAACGATTCCAAGTTTTCATGAGTTTGGGGAATTGCTGGAATAAAAATATTAGAACAAGCTGGAAGAAGAGAAGTTGATAATCGGAGATTACTGAAATATTTAAAACTAATATTTTGGGAGTAGTGTAGGTATAGGTAATGATCACATGACCACGTGGCCAAGAGGGATTCAAAGAAATGTGGGAAGCAAGTAGATGAAGGTTCTAGGAATGTAGGGGTTAGATGTATTATCTGTTTGCAGGAGAAAAATCTCAAAATATCATAGCTATGGAGAGAGAGACAAGAGCTAGATTCTCTATGAGTAACAAGAGCAAACAATGTCTCAGTACTTAGTAGCATGGAAGTGAAAGGTAATAAAATCTGGTGAGTTGAATTTGAAAAAAAAAAAAAACAGTGTTTTTAAGGAGGAAGGAGAGGAAATGGTTTTCAAGTAATGAAAGGGAATAGGGAAGACACTTGAGTTATGTGGAGTGAAGGAATAAAGACCATATCCATTCAAGAAGTTACAGAAAAGAAGTATCTTCAGTGTAACCATGTTTCAGTGACACAAGAGGATAGAGGGTCCACTCAGAGGAGGAGGTGAGAACAGATTGGGATATGTTTGTGAGAGTGATTCCAATGATACTGAAGGAGTAGAGCAGACTGGGGGATGGGAGTTAGGATCGGCTCAGTGAATGTAAACAACTGCAAGGAGATAATCATTTGTATGTCGATGTATGGCACTGAAACTTGAATTTCTGTTGACATCCAGGGATGTAGGTAGGTACAACAGATTAATTCTGGAAATCAGAAACACGATTGAAGACTTTGTAGCAGTGTTTATGGCTCCTGTGGGGGTGGGGGGAGGGATAGTCAACTCAGCAAAATGTGGGATGACTAGAGACTGAGAATTTGGCTTGGCTGTTCCCTAGAGTAAAGGAGCTGACTTCCCCCATTTGCAGAGGTGACTGGATGATACAATTCCATGTAAGAAATATGTGAAAGATATGGAGGTTATAACTGACTACCAGATCAATAAAAGCTGAAAACATGACTTCAGTAAAGAGGAAAAAAAAAAAAGATGTATTCTTTGACTGCATTGATAAAAATTCACTGTCCAGAAAAAGTGAATATACCCACTAGTAGTAGAAAATATCAAAGGCACCATGGCTACTGGGTTTCATCCTTGCAGAATAACTTTGGCAAGTAGAAGTCTTTCCCTGGATCTATAAGGTATGGTTAAAAACACAAAGTGATCATGACCATATTGAATAATAGATTGTCAGGGCATCAAACAAGCCATGTAATAATAAACAGAAAGTACTACTTTAGCAGATGAAGGGATCCAGGCTTCTCTAGACATAACAGGACCCTCTAAGTGTATAAAGGACAGATTGCTTGGGAAATTTGATCTCTTCTTCTAAAATGATCTTTCTAGACTTATAATTTGTGGGGCCTTGTGTTTCAGAATAAACACTCTTGTTTATTAAGTGTATGTTCTTGGGTCTCATGCCAAAACCATTTAACCAAAATTACTGAGAATGGATCCAGAAATCTATATGAGTTAATATGCTATATATCATAACCACTCCCTCAATTTAATCATAGGAAGAATTAATAAGATCATTAATGTGCTAACAGATGCTTGACAGGTAGTAGTTTTGGTATACTATGCTATATTAAATTAAAGCTAGGCTTACCTTGACCCACTCATATATCCCAGTGCCTAAACTGTGCCTGCACAGGGTGGGTACTTGATAAGCATCTGTATTTATCATGACTGAAGAAATATAATGACTGAAGAAATAAATATGGTCTCTAATCTAGATTTAAGCCCTCTGTATTCTCAACTCCAACTTGGGATATTACTACTGATTAAATACCTCTGTTTCTCAGTCTCTGCAGAGACTTCTCCCTAACCAAATCTACCTGTTCTAGAAAGGAGTCTCTATGAATGAGATAATGTCCATGTTACCTTTCCTTAATCCATTCTTATCTTTCATTCTGACCCTCTTAGTCTAACTAAGAAAAGGTCAGCCCTTCCATTTGATTATCCAGAGTTGATGCCAGTGCATACATATCCCAATGATCATACTTGATTTTAGCTGTTCAGTCACAAATTGCTTAGGACAGTCTCACCTGGTCTGAGAAATCCTTGGTGCTTCAATAAAACCTACCATGGTTAAACAAGGCCATGTTGTGACCACTTCTAGCAAAAGAATAAATAAAATTTGCCAAGGCTTAATGTGGTTATTAATTCCAAATAGCTTAAAGTACTAGCTTATGAATAAAAAAAGTTATTCTGATCTTTTCTAAGGACAGACATAAGACTAGTAGGAATATGCTATAGAAAGGAGATTTGAATTCAAAATCAAGGAGAGCAATCTAAAATTAATCTCCCTACTATAGCATCAACTGTCTTAAAGTAGCCAGCTCCCTTTTACTAAGAGAATTCAAATAGAAGCAAAACAATAATTTATCAAGAATAGAATCATAAAGCTTGAAGAAGCTTTAGAGATCAATTTAATATATTATTTCAACCTCATCCTTTTATAAGTGTGGAATCTAAGGTCTAGAAAAATTGAACTCTATCTAGCTTTATATAGCTTATTAGTGCCAATAGTATGAATACAAGCTGGCCTTAGGGATTTGTCCACATATCTTCCCTAATTGTAGAAGTGGTATCTGCTTTGGTTTATAGGACTCTCTTTTGCATAAATTCTAAACTAACAACTCATTCTTTCCGGGGGTTTTTTTGTTTATATCTGGAATTTTATAGTTAATTAATTTTACATGGAAATGAAGTGAATCATGACTCTCAATTTGCATATTTGCAAATTGAAAAAAAAATCAAAAGAAAATCTGCCTGAAAACAGCTTATGACAACCTGTTATTTACTGACAAAGAAGTAATTCTCTTTTTTTTGGCAGGTGAAACAAATGAAATGACACCCACATTCTTGTTGAGTATAACACGATCCTCCCCTTGGGCCTGAGAATACCATTTTGCCAATGGTAGAGAAAGGAAATAACATTTACAGAACGTCTGTTTGGTAAGTGTTTCATATATGTAATCACATCTAATTTCATTTAATCTGCACAATATCTCTGTGAAATGGGATAGTACAGCCATTTTACAGATGAGGAAATTGTATCTTAAAACAGTTTAGTACTATCTTTAAAGCCCTATAGCTAATACATGATAGAACAAGATTTGAAATTAGGTCTTAGTTAGGGGTATGAACTGCTCCAATCTGCTCAGAACTCAGGAGTTTCCCAGGACATGTTCAATGCTAAAGTTCCAGTCAAACAGAGAAGGTTGCTCACCATAGTTAGTCCAAAATCCAGGGAAAAGACAAAGAAGTTCTTTCCCAAGCTTATGAAACACCAGTGACTCAACTTGGCGTGGTATAGGGGAAGAGGGCAAGGATAGGGGTTGTGATATAGCATGTTAAGACCCAGATTTCTGGATCCATTCTCTGTTGATTTTGACTGAATGTGTCAGGAATCCAAAATTATTCTGAGATACATGGTCTATAAAAATGTTTTTGGAAATAACATTTTAGAAGTAAAGATCAGACTTTCCAAGCAATCTATCCTTTATGCTTGTAATGGGTCCTACTCTGTCCAGAGGAGCCTAGACACCTGTATTTTCTGGCCTATTAGTAAATTTGATTAGTAACTTAAGTAACATTTAAAGACCATCAACATTATGGAAGCCTCTGTTCCAACTGTGTTTGGCAGTAAGGAGATAAATGCAGTCTTCTCCTTAGAAAAAGATAGAACGTCATTCTATGGTCTTTGTAGCCAAAGGCCAAGATTGAGGAACATCAGATATGCACAAAAGCCATTAATCATGTATCTGAATGATCCCTTTGGATCAGTAGTTCTCAAACAATACCATGTGTATAAGGAGAACAGCAGAGATCGAACATAGCATGCATAGTCTTGTGGTCAACGTTCTGAGTCTGATTTCATTTGTCCAAGGTAAGGCCCATGTGATGGTTCATTTTTCGTGCCAACTTGACTTGGGGTGCTGGATGTGTCTTGAGAGTGTTTCTGAATGAGATTAATACTTGAATCAGTAGACTAATTAAAGTAGATTGCCTTCCCCAATATAGGTGGGCATCATACAATCCACTAAGGACATGAATAGAACAAAAGTGCAGAGGAAGGGTGAATTCACTTTCTGCTGGCTGCATGAGCTGAGACATCAATCTTCTGCCCTTGGACTGGGCTTATATCATCATCTCTAGCAGTTCTGAGTTCTTTAGACTCAGGCTGGAATTTATACCATGGGGTTTCCTGAGTCCCCAGCTTACAGATGGCATATCATGGGACTTCTCAGCTACAATAATAAAATGAGGCAATTCTTTACAATAAATCATATCTATCTATCTATCTATCTAGCCATTGATCATCTATCTATATCCTATTGGTTCTGTTCCTCTAGAGAACCTTGATTAATATATCCAAGAATATATATTTTATCTCCCCCTTTCTTCCAGCTAGTTAATTCTGACACTTTCTTGATTGTCTAATTTAAACTAAAATCTTACATTCATTCTTTGCTAATTCTCTACCTAACATGATACTAGACACTAATTGGTGAAGGGGGTTTGGATAATGCCTAATTTTATAAAAGCAGACTATAAACTAAAGAAATTTTTAACCTAGATGACAATAGATCCAATCATATGTCTGTTTTGTTATTACTGCTGTTGTTGTTGTTTTCTGGTGGCAAAATCCATTTTGAAACTGTCCCAAAAGAAAAGCATCTGGATGGGAAAAGATTTTAGATTAGGCATTTTGCTGATTTCTTCTCCTTGTCTTTCATATTTCAGTGCTAATTTTCTAAAGTCTTTTACACAAAACAGTTTCAAATTCCATACAAGGCAAATTGGGCAAATTCCATTTCAGAATTGCAGTTGTGTTGACACACGGTAATCTTATTAGCAATAAAAGGATATTACCTATAATTGAATAGCTCTGCAATTAGCAAATTTCAGAGCCAGAGAACACCATCATTCTTCAGTTTTACATTTGTTTTTACCCACAGCAGGAAATGTTTGAATTACCAACAAAACTATTAGCATGTTCTTGCTCTACTAAATGAAAAAATAACTTAATAAAAAACTGCTTCACCCAGAATAAATATTAACTACAGTTCATGCAGATAAGCTTGACTTTAGCAATCAGGACTGTGTTGCATTCATACTTTAATAAAGAATGTGTCCATTTGTTTCAAGTAATGTAACATGTGTGTCACCCCAAAATCTGATTGGGTAAAATTCAGTGTTGATAATAAAGGCCAGGTCTCTATTTATTTAAACAAATATATCTGTGCGGAAAATAATTAAATTATTCATTTGAGGAAGTTATATTTGGTATCTTCATGACAGCTGTATAATTGGGTCATTCTAATACTACAATACAAACACACACACACACATACACACACACAAATACATGCACACAAATCTCTTTTAAAATGGATTTAGTTATGTTCCAGGGCTCAACATCACCCATAGAACAAATTACATTAAAATTACAATTAACTTCCACTCAACTGTCAGCAGAAATCGATGTTGCTGTATACATACTGCCTCTTCCTCACTTTTATTAAGCCCCTTTCAATTATGAGGGAACATAAATTGGAAGGATGTCGCTATGTCATCTACAGTATTAAAATGTACGAGGAACATTGACCCTGGCCTCTAGAGACTATGTGAAAAGCCATTTATATGCACAGCTGTACAAATTGCCTGAGTTTAATGCTAAATTCCGTGGAAAATCATCTTTGCTGCTCTGCATCTGAGTAAGGACAAGGTTTAAATATTTAATGTGTTCCCTTACCAGATAAGCCCAGTCAGCAGTGAATTAGTGAACCAGCCAGTACAGAGAGCTCCTTTTGGGAATGACAGGTTTTGCCTTTAAATGCAAGGAGTGACCTGAGTTCACACTTTGCCAGAAACAGCAGCCAGGGGAAGAGCTGACTCGATTAGTCCACCTTGCCCTCACCAATGTTATCTTCCTTAAAACTACTCCTAGATGGATTCCTATATCCTGTTTCTAGTCTGTTCTTCAATGTTGGTTGCAACAGTATCCCTTCACCTCTATCAGATCTTTC
>RCUC01124226.1:0-14834 GCA_003697995.1 Taxidea taxus jeffersonii | reverse complement strand
AAAAAAAAAGGATAGAACTACCCTATGATCCAGCAATTGCACTACTGGATATTTACCCCCAAAATACAAAACACTAATTCAAAGGGATACATGCACCCTAATGTTTATAACAGCATTATTTATGATAGCCAAATTATGGAAGCAGCCCAAGAGTCATTGATGGATAAATGGATAAAGAAGAGGTGATATATATATATCACTTATATATATATAAGAAGAGGTGATATATATATATAACATATATATGTATATCATATATACATATATGATATCATATATACATATATGATATACATATAACCCTTATTTGGGATATATATACTATATATGACATATAACTCTCCTTTTTCAGAATATATATAATAATATCCTTACTCAGCCATAAGAAAGAACAAAACAGTGGTATTTCCAATGATATGGATGGAGCTAGAGAGTATAATGTTAAGTGAAATAAGTCTGACAAAGACAGATACCCTATCATTTCACTCGTATGTGCAATTTAAGAAAACAAGCAAAGGAGAAAAAAAAGAGAAAGAATGGCAAACCAAGAAACAGACTCTTAACTGCGGAGAATAAACTGACGGTTACCAGAAGGGAGATGGGTGAGGGTTGGGTAAAACAGGTGATGGGGATTTAAGGAGGGCATTTGTGTGACCAGTAGTGGGGGATGTATGGAGCTGTTGAATCACTATATTGTATACCTGAAACGAATATGACACTGTATAGTAACTATATGGGAATTAAAATTAAAAAATAAAGATGAGATAATGAAAAAAATTAAGCCATTATCACCTATCAGATCTATAAAAATTAAAACATTTATAATACACAGTGCTGACCGGGATGTGGTAAAACTAGCACCTTCACACACCAGTGGTATCAGTTTCTATTGCTAAAACATTTTGAAAAAGAAATCCATCACTGTCTATTTATTTCTATTAGCATTTACAATGCATTCACTGATCTAACAATCCCACTGGGAAATAAAAGTGGAACATGAGGATCTACGGACAACGGTTATTTTTTATTTTATTTTTTTTAAGATTTTATTTATTTATTTGACAGACAGAGATCACAAGTAAGCAGAGAGGCAGGCAGAGAGAGAGGAAGGGAAGCAGGCTCCCTGCTGAGCAGAGAGCCCAATGTGGGGCTTGATCCCAGGACCCTGAGACCACGACCTGAGTCGAAGGCAGAGGATTTGACCCACTGAGCCACCCAGGCGCCCCATGGTTATTTTTTAAAGCATATGTGTAGTTACTAAAAAAAACACTGAAAGTGATCTACATGTCTATAAAGAAAGAATGCTTGAATAAGTTTGAGTATCTATCCTGTAACATATTAACCATCTGTTAAAAGTAATGAGGGGCGCCTGGGTGGCTCAGTGGGTTAAAGCCTCTGCCTCCAGCTTGGGTCATGGTCTCAGGGTCCTGGGATTGGAGCCCCGAATCGCATGGGCTTTCTGCTCAGCGGGGAGCCTGCTTCCTCCTCTCTCTGCCTGCCTCTCTGCCTGCTTGTGACCTCTGTCTGTCAAATAAACAAATAAAATCTTAAAAAAAAAAAAGTAATGAGTTACACCTACAATTATTAATGTACAACAAACACAGACAAATGAGAGCATAAGTAGCAGAGAGATGTATAAGGTGCAATTCCATGTTTATTAAAAATATCTCCTCCATTTGTGTCAAGATGTTTGCTTGCATATGTTCGCAGAGAGAAAAATGTGGAAGAACACACACCAAAGGGCGAAATTTACCTCAGATAAGGTGTAAGGGACTTGGGGGAGGGTATGGGCGAGATTGTTAATGTTCCATTTTTAAGCTTCTATATTTTTTGACTTTCTATTTTTTATATCTAAAAATATTCTAGATATTATGTTTTGACATCTTAAAAACTTTTCTGGCTGAAGAGAAATAGCCCTCCCTGGACTAGCCAATCCCTGGAGATGGTAAAAGGCTCAGCAGGAAATGAGCCTTTGGTGAGCAAATTAATCAATCCAGAGACACACCTCCTCTCTCTGGTCCCTGTACACCAGGAAGCAAGATCCCTCTGCCTTCATTACCTCAGGCCATGCATCTAGGGACCATCCCTATAAGTTTATAGCCCTCAGAAAGTATTCAGACTAGTCAGTCCTAACATGTTTCCCCTCCCTGCCTTACCATTCCTAAGGAATGCTCAGTACAGGCTCCGATTTTGGTTTCCCCTTTGCTCCTGCTTTCTGGCTCCTAACTCCCAGCCCACTTCCCCATATGGCCCTGCTGGGGGTGCTGCACTTCCTGCTTCTAGGACCTGTGAGAATATGAAACTCTATTTCCCTGAGCCTGTCCCGTGTCCCCCTTGTGACCATACCTGACTGACCATCACATACCAAAAAACACAGAACAGACCTGTTATACAACCACATATAATTTCTGTCATTTAAAAAATTGAATATTTAAATAAAATAAGTTTTAAAATGAAACCCTACTGGATACATTCAGTATACAATTAAAATGGAAGGTGGGGATTCATTTCTACCTGAACAATGAATCTTAGAGTCTTGGGTTTTTATGAAAAACGACTAAACAATGGACACCACCATGAGGCCTGATGGATTTGCATCTATCCAGTCTCTTCTCTCTTCCAGAGATGGCACAGCAACCCCCCAGACTCCCCCACCCCAATCCCACAAACCTATATTCTGCTGGGAATGGTGAAAGGCACCGCTAGGATGTTCTAACATCATTAGCATAGTTCACCTCTCTGGGTCTCACTTCTCAACTAAAATGGCGGCTACATGAGAAGACCTTTGTCTTGATGCCCTCGCTAATTAACCTCACCCCTTCCATTGAGTCCTTGATACAGGATTATTTCAATAGAAGTATAAGCTGCTGGTAGAGAAATTTAATTTTAGCCTCTCATTCTTTAATTTCAGTATGATTCAGCCTATTTGTCTCAAGCTTTTGGCTTCATTTTAGGAAGCAGATGTTTAACCTCCTGTTCCTTGAGCTAGTAATCTCTATAATTAAGAGTTCTGAAAGAATACTGGAAGGGGTACAACCTAGTTCTTGGATAAAATTATATCTGCGCGTGGGAACTGTGTTTCCTTCCGATTCCTTTAATTATAATCTTGTGCGTCTATAGCATTTGTTCAGCATTTACATTTTAACAACAACAAAGCTCCGCTCAGAAAAAATTGCAGAGTTTCTTGAATGACTTCTTCCAAATTCATCTTTTATTTTCAGTTACATGTTTGCAGCCAGTGAATTTTTATGGATTTTCAAATTTTAAATGTTTAACAGGCTAAGCTAGGCAATGGCTTGGCTCTGCCACATGAACTAAACCCCGAAACTTGAGTGGCCCCCAAAGTGAAGTAAACCAGTTGACCCTCCTCACTTTGAGATGGTGCCATCTGGTGTACAGGGCCTTCAAGGTCACCATAGTAGGGCAAAAACAAGTAAAAGGGGTGTGTGGGGTCTTTCATGGGCCAGGACTTCAAGTGATTTGTTTCACTTTCCCCCAGATTCAAATTGGCCCAACCTAACCGCAAGGGATGCTATAGACATGTGGAGGGGTATTTGTTAATCCAAAAGATTATCCAAAAGAAGCAGAAATGGGTGGAGGTCAAACAGAGGGGGGCTATGTATGAAGCACTATCAGTTTCTACATTAGATAGATATATTTAAAAGCAATCCAGAGGGGCACCTGGTAGCTCAGTGGCTTAAAGCCTCTGCCTTCAGCTCAGGTCATGATCTCAGGGTCCTGGAATCGAGCCCCGCATCGGGCTCTCTGCTCAGTGGAGAGCCTGCTTCCTCCTCCTCTCTCTCTCTGCCTGCCTCTCTGCCTACTTGTGATCTCTGTCTGTCAAATAAATAAACAAAATCTTTAAAAATAAAAATAAAAATAAAATAAAATCAATCCACAAAGTAGAAAAACAGCAGGATAAGGACAATTTCAACAATGTGACTTTTCAGTTTGTTTGATACTGTTCAGTGGACTCCAGTAAGGATACCAGGAACACTAATTCTTACTTAGACTATGTGAAAGGATCAGGGCATCTGGGTGGGTCAGTTGGTTAAGCAACTTCACCTTCAGCTCAGGTCATGATCCTGGAGTCGTGGGATTGAGCCCTGCGTTGGGCTCCCTGCTCAGGAGGGAGTCTGCTTCTCCCTCTCTCTCTCTCTGCCCCTCTTTCCACTCATGCTCTGTCACTCACTCTCTCTCAAATAAATAAAACCTTTAAAAAAATGCACTCCATAAAAAAATAGAATATGTGAAATGATCATAGCTGGTGGCTACGTGTAGAGCAGTGAGTGTGGGTTCAGTTTCAAATGAAGTAAAAGTTATGAGTGGCCCCTGCAAAGGGTGAAACCAAAGGAAAATGGGCTACAGTGTTGGTGCATGAAAAAGACAACATTATTCAAGTAGGAGATTTGAAGCAGTAGCTAGATTTTCAGGCTCAGAAGTTTTGCTTTACAAGTTGCCCCTTCCCTCATTTTTATTCCTTATGATTGCTTCAATATTCCCCTTTCCTTTTCTCTACTTCCCTTGCTTCCCCTGACTGGTCACAATTTTTAAAAATTGAACCTTTAATCCAAAGGGAAAAATGTAGAAGTTTAGAGACAAGCTAATGTTGCCCCAATTTTTATAAAGAAAACAGTAATACAACCAGAAAACTCAGAAAATTTAGCCTGAGGTTCACTTCTGTCATAAAATATGATGAATAAAAATAGTCCCTTTCCTGAAGTGGCTCACAATCCCATAGGAAGAGGGGAATGCGATTATCACGTAATATGATGTGGGACCCAAGGGCTCTATAAACAAAGTGCAATGAGAGCTTAAAGAACACAGCAAGCATGGCTGCCTGCAGTATGGGGACTCATCATAGGGCAGATACTGAAGTGCATTGCAAAAAATGAGACACATGCAGAGTCAAAGAAACCTGAACTAATGTGACTTGGTCTACAAGAATGCGCCAAGCTGGATGTGGGGAAATGACGGGACAATGCTGAAAATACAGGCTGGGGTAACAAGCTGCCAGTCTCCCCAAGCCAAATTAAGATCTTTGAACATTGGGATGCCTGGGTGGCTCAGTCAGTTAAGCATCTGCCTTCGGCTCAGCTCACGATCCTGGGATCCTGGGATCGAGTCCCGAATGGGTCTCTATGCTCAGCAAGGAGCCTGCTTCCCTCTCTCTCTGCCTCTCTCTCTGCCTATTTGTGATCTCTCTTTCTCTGTCAAGTAAATAAATAAAATCTTTAAAAAAATAAAAAAGATTTTATAAAAAAAAAAAAAAAGAAGGGGCACCTGGGTGGCTCAGTGGGTTAAAGCCTCTGCTTTCGGCTCAGGTCATGATCCCAGGATCCTGGGATCGAGCCCCTTGTCAGGCTCTCTGCTCAGCAGGGAGCCTGCTTCCCTTCCTCTCTCTCTGCCTGCCTCTCTGCCTACTTGTGATCTCCGCCTGTCAAATAAATAAATAAAAAACCTTTAAAAAAAAAAAAAAAAGAAAAGAAAAAGAAAAACTGACATCTCCATTTCCTTGCTGGTTATTGAGCAGGATTGCTCTGACCGCCCAGAGGTCCCTTTCACATTTCCTTTCACAGTTTACAGAATGGATGCTTGCTTTCTTTTAGACCAGCCAAAGTACATCTCTCTCTTCTCTTCTCTGACCAGGGGTTCATGTGCTTGGGTCAGACCCACCAGGACAATCCTCCTAGGTCAACTGATATGGGAGTTTAATTGTATCTGCAAAGCCTATTCACTGCAGTAAGGCGATTAGTATTCGATTGAATAACCATGGGCCAGGAATCTTGAGGATCTGTTTAGAATTCTGCCTACCACAACAAGCACCTTTTTTCATCAAAAATCTTTTAGAGTACTACAAAATAATGTTCCCACAGCCACCCAGTCTGGTAAAAACTGGACTGAGCGTTGTAGAAAGAGCACTCTGGAAACTGGAGATTCAGTGTGTGGAAAAACCACACTAAACATTGCAGGTAGGGACACATGGAAATAGGTTAAGAGGCTATTGTGGTTATCAAAACAAAGCAAAATGAGCACCTTAACTGAAAGAGTTTAGAGATAAAATCAATATGTCTTGATAAGCAAATAGGAGAAGGAGGAAACTGAAAACTTTCAGGTTTTCAGCCCAAAAGATTAAGTTAATTGTGTTGAATCAAACATAGTAGAAATGCAGAATATAAGTGGTTCTCAGTATGTTGTTTGAATTCTGTGGTATAAATGGGAAGAAAAAGTTTGAAACCTTGCAGAAAGGGAGGGACCGTTGATATACATTAGGGAGTCATCACAATGGATGAGATTCCCTAAACTATGTGACCCAAAGGAGAATGGAACAGGACTGTGATTGGACTGAGCAAATAAGTTCACTAAAACACAAGCAATGAATGCCAAGTTAAACCCATAAAATCATTTCCTTATTAGGAGACTGCCGTATTCAACTTTATGTTAATATCAACAAAGTATGTTACAGAAGAATCCATGATATCCTTGCAGGTAGATGAAAGGAATGCAGGGGCTCTAAGACCCGCACAGATATCTGACTCAAATAAGGAAGGATGATTCATGATTCATTATCAAAGCAATCAGTGAAAAAGAGCACTGATCTTGGAGTCAGGGAAGACTCTGGGCTCTTCCACTAACAGGGAGTTCACATAGATTAAACAACACACACACACACACACACACACACACACACACACACACACACCCCTTAAGTAAATGAAAAACAAATTGCATGCCCTTGAACCCACTTATCAGGTCAATATGAGTGTTGCATTAGATATTCTGAAAAATGCTTTTATCTCCAAAATTGTAAGGATTATGAACTCCAGGGGGTGAGATGCCTTCCTGCAAAGCACCATGCAATTCTCATCCTTGTTCTAACCTGTTTTGCATTTTAATCTGAGATTTGGATAAGTTAACTTTTAGCAATTATTTGGTTGAAACAAATCTGAGAGACACACTAAGTAACAGATGGCAAAAATCAATATTAAATTGTTGGCAGGAATTTGGAAACAAAAACACAAATAATGAGCAAATACTCTGACTAAATAAAGATTGTTGTTGGAACCTAGACTATATTTCTCAATAAATATAATTTCAGAGATTATAATATCCTAAAGTCCTACTTGGTCAATGCCTGAGCTGTGGGTTACCCAAGCTCATGTTCTATGGGGTCCCATGAGGCTCTGGGTAGAAACATCACCTCTCGCTCCCCTGAGTGTGGTCAGTGTTCTCCATCCCACTGTTTCCATGCTCCCAAATCACTTACTATCTCATTCCTTCATGCATCTTACCCCTCAAGTCAATATTTGCATCCAGTCAATCTCAACTAGATGTTCTTCCAAAATACTTTATTTTTAAAAGTCATAAGTGATCGTGTTCACACAACAGTTACACCTTCCTTGTTAGCAGTGGGTTCTTAAAGCTAACATGTAAGTAAAATATCCTATAGTCAAAATTACCACTGAGCGTTCTGTAGGAAGATACCACACTAAAGACCAGCCTGTGGTTATTGTGTAAGCCGGGCATCGCTATCCCTCAGTCATGGGAACGCACTGTTCTTTCTTCGGTTAAGCATCTGATGAAGCGGTTGGCTTACATTCAAGGGCCATATTGTACCAAAAACCACACCTTTTAGCCTATTCACCTCACACTGAGCTGCACACAGCCAGGGGCTCTTTCTGGAGGCCACTGGCCTTTCGATCCCTGAAATTTTGAAATCAATACCTATCTTCCGTCCACCTCAAACACGCTCTTAATGGGGTTGCCCCCTACAGGCAGATAAGGGAAAGACGGCAGACTGAAGTACGTGTGTGTGTGTGTGTGTGTGTGTGTGTTTAATGTGTCCAGAAAACAAGTTGGTATGCTCTCAATTGAACAGAAATTAGAAAAAAACCCTAAAAGGAGATGGGATGTTGGACCGAAAGATCACAGCCTGAAATACAAGTGAGAGAGCACTGCCGGGGAAGGTGGATTGAAACGCACTTTGAGGTGGTTAATCGGAGAGCTGGAGGCAGCGTCGGAGCAAACATCAAGGTAATGGTTGGGGAACAGCAAAAAGAGCCTTCAGGCCAGTCAACCACTTCCTGTCTCCCACGTGCGCCAAGGAGCACACTGCAGAATCACCTGTCCTCCTGTCCAGAAGTCCTACGACTGGCATTCAGGATCCTGTGGCCCATCCCAACCCTCCCTGACAACCCTTATGGACAGGCTGTGGTCTTTTTAAAAAATACAAAACTCACTATGTTAAAAAAAAAAATCAACAATCATCAAACATTTAGGGAAAATTTATATAATAAAATATAGGCCAAATTTGACATTTTTTTGCTTCCAAATTTGGCAACTTTAAAAAATGAGTATCATACACGGTACAGAATGTGAAGAAATAAATTCTCTCTTAGAGTACCGGTGGGTGTACGATTATCACGGACATTTTCTGTGGGCCGCTTAGCAGGATTTTAAAAACGTTAAAAGACAAATATTTGGGGCGCCTGGGTGGCTCCGTGGGTTAAAGCCTCTGTTTTCGGCTCAGGTCATGATTCCAGGTCCTGGGATCGAGCCCCGCATCGGGCTCTCTGCTCAGCCAGAAGCCTGCTTCCTCCTCTCTCTCTCTGCCTGCCTCTCTGCCTGCTTGTGATCTCTGTCTGTCAAATAAATAAATTAAAAGAAAAAAGACAAATATTCTTTCAACTCAGCAACTTCCCCCTGTTATATGTATCGAAGAGAAAATCTCACACACGTGCACAGAGAAAATCTTACAGTTGTGCACAAAGAGAAAGTCTTACAGTTGCGCACAAAGAACAATGCACAAGAAGTCTCACTGCGGCATTATTTGTAAGAGCCAAAAAAAAAAAAAAGTAAAAAACAAAAACAAATAAAAAAACCCCTTAAGTCGCTAACAAGGCATCAGTTAGGTAAATGACAGTATTTTGTTACTATGTGTATTAGTTTGCTTGGGCTGCTGTAACTATGTACCCCAAACCCTGACTTCAGGCACACTTTTCTCACAATTCTAGAGGTGGGAAGTCCGAGCTCAAGATGTTGGCTGCAGGTAACTTCGCAAGCCTCCTTCCTTGGCTTGCAGATGGCTGTCTCCTCCCTCCATGCTGTGTAGGTCTGCTTCTGTGGGCACGCACCCTAATGACCTCATTTTAACTCAGTCACCTCTTTAAAGGCTCTATCTCCAAATACAGTGATATTCTGAGGTACCGGGGATTAGGACTGCCACCCATCAGTTTTAGGGGGACAAAATTAAGCTCACAGAGCTACTGATGCTATGTAACAGTTAAAAAGCAAAAGAGGACGTGTGCAGACATGGTTTTCTGTAAGGTCTAAACCTAAGTCTCTGTGCAGATGGTTCCCATTTACCTAAAAAAAACAGCATTTGTTTATGAGGTGATAGCTTCTTCCTCAGAAGGAGAAGCCGGGCTGGGAGAGATGATGGAGTTCGTTTCATAGGCATTATTTGAGTTTTTATGAGGAGACTGTATTTCTGAACTATTTGTTAATCCCTCTCTAAAAAAAATTCCAAAACCAAAACAAAACAAAATAATACATGCTCAGTGTAAAATTTGATTTGGAAACAGAGTCGGTAAAGAAGAAAAGTTCTCCCCTGTGCCTTCTCCAGGGCACGGTTTGGAGTGGACCCTCACACTCAGCTTTCTACGCTCAGCGGACGCAGGCAGGGGAAGGCAGCACCGAATTGATTGTTGGAACTGGGACACTTTCAAATGCGGAAGGGGCAGAAATATTAATTCCATGTGGAGAAAAGGCAAACTGTGAGCATCCTGGCAGACCTAGAAGAAAGGCTCCTCTGCATAGGTATATTATTTTTTCTTTAACTTTAGCAGTGGGTTTTTAAATTTTTTAACATTTTTTAATTTTGAAATTTTCTTTGATTTTTAATTTTTTTTTAATTTTTAATTTTTAAACATTTTATTTGCCAGAGAAAGAGAGAGAGTGCCCAAGTAGGGGGAGGGGCAGACAGGGGGAGAAGCAGGCTCCCTGCTGAGCAAGGAGCCAGATTCGGGACTCTAGTCCAGGATCCTGGGATCATGACCTGAGCCGAAGGCAGACACTTAACTGGTTGAGCCACCCAGGTGTCCCATGTATATGATTCTTTGCCTCCTACATAAATAAGATCATATTATCTACATTGTACTGAAACTATTCTGGTCATTGGGTCATTCCTACAGAACAGACAGGTCATCCTTCCTTACCTCGCCCTTTCCAATGGCTGAGTAATATTTCCTGGTGCAGATGTACTGTAATTTATTTAAGCTGTTATTGATGAGTGACCTTCTAAAATTATTTAGAAGCTTTTAAGATGGAAAGTGAGATTCTCCCCACCTAGTCGCATTCTCCTGAAGTCACCCCTTTCTCCAGCTTCTATTTGACAGTGCTTCTGGTGGTGAACTTCATAATTTCACACAATTTCATAGGTGACTGATTTCCTAGATGAAAAATTTGGTATTTATATGAAAGATGAGAAATAGGATGGGTTTATACTGCCTTCCACAACCTGCCCCTGCCTCCAATTTTCCAGCATATTGATATATATAATATATATCATGTATCAGCTGGGACTCTCTTTACCAATGTGTATCTGTCTATCCATTTACAAAGAGTACGGGGAAAGGATGGCAAGGCTCCCCCAAATGCCCTCCATTAACTCCATAAGTTACTGCTTATGCACACCTGGAGGCATCAGAGCTGCTTTCACCAAGTCAAAGCCTGAAAACACCACTGGTATTTCAGATGGGTGTCCTGCCGAGTACAAAACTCCCCCATCAGAGAAGGGAGATGACTCAAGCCCTAGACTTGTCACTGTAATTAGATTTAGAAATGAATGATTGCATTAAAGGGATTACAAATCTTTTCAGTTACCTTGATTTAATCTTGTCTATTAACTTAATAGAAATCTTGAGCAGAGGAATCAACCCAGAATATTATGTCATTTGCTAATGAAAAAACTGCATCAAAATAACAAGAGAGGTATGACCCTGCTGAATGTATACAGCTCCTGGCACAGCACAATAATACAGTCTTATTTGTTCCTTTTTACAGATTTAGGAAGGAAGGGAGGAAGGAAGGGAGGGAGGGAGGAAGAAAGGAGAAGGGAGGAAGGAAAGGGGGAAATAAAGAAACAGCTTAGCTAAGAGGATTTCTTAGCCCTCATAACTACTGATTTATGCAGCTAAAATTATGCCTCACTAATCCAGCCTTGAATGAAAGGGGATTTCAGGGTAATATCCTAGAAGTTTCATATCCCATAAGGATCCTGATTCTATGGCTCACACACAGATGTATCCTTGTGGGCTTACTATACATGTGGAGTTGTGTTGACGGCCCAACGAACATGTTGACCGGACTGAGAGTTTCCTTATTTAAGAAAAGGCCAACAGATGATGTCCCTTGGTCCCAAATGTGTGGACCCTGGACTCAAGAGAGGACTGTGCTAAATTTGAAAAGGTGATATTTAAGAGCTAGAGCTAGAATAGGTAACTCTGAATGCAGGGCCACATTTTGATAGATTAAGAGAGTCTCTGAGGACGCCATGTTTTCTGCTACAAGATGGAAGATCACAGGCACGGCTGGTTTTAGATTCTTACATAAAATCTTCGGCTTGCGTCCTGAGATGTCAAGATGTAAAATGCAAGAATCTTATTCCAAAGTTGTAAACACCTTCAGGGGGCTCCAAATTCTGGATCTCATCAATATTTGATTTCTCCTTTATGCCTAAATATTTGTTGAGTTCTTTCTACCGTGTGCAAGGCCCTATGCTGTACATTCCAGAGGTTAGAAAAATGAAAAAGGCAGGAAGGTCTTTGTCTCCAAAAGGGAAGATGGGGACAGATCTGAAGGGCAAGGAAGGGAACAGTAGTTGGGATACTTGAGGGGGGCAGAGATGATGCAGAATGGTGGCTGGATGTGACTTGGCAAGCCAAAAATTCCAGGTCAGAACCCTCACAGGTAGGTGCAGCTTTTAAAAAATTATCTCAGCATTGGATTGTTAAGGGAGTATATCCCCAGACCTGGGGGCTGAAGAGAAGATTGAGGAGCGAGGTGAAGTTAAAAATCCATTTCGGTGTCTGAGTTCCATGTACCAAGTCCTGCCAAGTACTGTCGATATCTTGAATCAATAGTTACCTCCTCTCTCTGCTGGCAAGTGCACGCTTCAAATGTCATAAACAAACTGCTGGCTGATGAGGGCTTTCAAGAAGTACCTGACCCACCAGCTGAATCCCTCCAACAAACTGTATCCAAGTTAAGGTCTTCACGGAACAATGAGACAAATGCATTTTAATACGTCCTTGCTGGAAATCGTCTGACAGAAGCATCTCTGTGAAATTCCTGGAACCGAAAGACTAATAGACTTAAATATTTTACTGCTGTCAGGTTGGAAGGCTCTTGGAACATTGAATTTAAGCTAGAACATTAAGTTTAAGCTTTTCAATCTCTTAGCTACTGGGTAGGAACGGACTGATAAGGACAGTGAGATGGAAATGAAAATATATCAAAAGAGCTTTTCGATCGTCTTTACTATACTTTGATCCATCAGCCCGTTGCCTAATGCTCGGCTCCCAAGGCAACCAGTGTAGGCAATCAGAACCCACTTGTGAGTCCTTGTCAACCATGTCGAGAGGGCAAAGAACACCAGGGCGAGTGAGACTGCTTCTTTGGGAATACTACCTAACTGTGAATTAGATATTTTCTAAGACTGTTCTTGGAACAAAAAAAGCTAAAATCATCGATCACAAAAATTGTGATCTGGGAGTAGGGAGGAGTAAAAACAGATTTTTAGGCTGTATGTCAGGCACCAGGCTAGGCACATGACATTTCATATCTATTTACTCCTCCAAACACCCACAAAAGGTAGATGGCCCTACTACCTTGTTAGAGGACTCAAGCTAAATGTTTGCATACTTTTAAATCCCTTGAGTTTACTCGGTGTAAATTCTGTCCATCTGTCCCGAAGTTGGCTGAACTTGAGATGCGGCAGAAATACTACAGTTTACAGGGAAGATGCCCAGGCAGAGAGCTCTGTTTAGGAAAAACAGAGAAAGATAGGAAAGATAAGAAGAGTGGAGGAAAAGGAAAAGAAAAGGCTGTATGGGAGCCCATCCAAGGATGAAGTGGAGGAAACCAAGAGGCTGGTCGCCGAGGAGAGGTATCAGGGTGGAAAGGAATGTTTGTAGAATTTTAAAATGGTAACTCACTTGTTAAATGATCACATTGTAAACCATTTCCTCCATCTCTACTCCCTTCTTTAAAAAAAAAAAAAACAAAACAAAAACACATTTTAATAGAATTGAACTTGAATTTGCTTTGTGGAGAAATGTGGAGTCTTGCTTCAAAGGGGCTGTGGAGTGGGAACAGAGGCTACCAAGGCCAAGGGGTAGAGAGTAGCAGTTTTTAAAATTCACAGAGTTGGGGCAATTGAGACCCCAAGAGCTTTGGTGACCGCCTCAAGATATCAGATGTAGGAAGTGGAGTCCATTTCTCTTTTGTCAAACCAGTGGGTCACTAGCGTGGCCCCTGAGCCCGCCGCAGCTGCAGCAGCCTCATGTGGGCACTTGCTAGAAATGCAAACTCCCAGTCCCCACCTCAGGCCTGCGGAGTCAAAACTCTGGGGGTGGGACCCAGCAAGCTGTACTTTAACAAGCCCTTCAGGGGTACCTGGGTGGCCCAGTTAGTTAAGGGTCTGATTCCTGATTTTGGCTCAGGTCATGATCTCAGGGTTGTGAGATCGAGCCCCACAATGGGCTCTGTGCTCAGCTGGGAGTCAGTTTGAAATTCTCTTGTCTTCTTCTCCCTCTGCCCCTCCCCTCACTTGCATGCACTCTCTGTTTCTCTCTCTAAAGTAAAATAAAAATAAAACAAAAACAAGCCTTCCAGGTGATTCTGATTCAAGCTCAAGCTTAAGAACCACTGTTTTACAGTAAAGACTATGCCACACTGTCCTCCCTAGGGATTTATGCACCATCAAGGTCAACCTCTTCATCCCACAAACAGAAAGCTGAGATTCAGAAAAGTGAGTTGACTTATCCAAGGTCAAATAGCTAGTTTTAAATAGCTGAAACTAGCACTCCTATTTTTTTTTAAGTTTTAATCCAGTTAACATTCCAAATTCTTGTCAAAGTCTCCAAAAAACTCAATATTGCCAAGCCAGACAGGAACTTCTCCATTGCATCTAACCAGACCTCTTGGCTGTGTTTTAAAGAATTGGTCGCTCTTCCCTTCTTGAGTCATCTTGATCTCTTGGCTTTGACGACAACATACTCTCCTGGTTCTCTTCTGAGAAAGAGGAAAGCCACACTCTGGCATCTGGGAGCTGGCCTGATGCGGCCAGTCAGGTCTTGCTGCAGTTTAGGACCTGGTCCTGCATTCATAGCTGGGCCCTGGTGTTCCCCTCTTCAACATGAACCGTTTCATAGAACATCAAGCTCAGACAAGGTCACTCTGTGACTACTAGGCATCAAAACGAAGAACCAGAACTGCTTCATAATGCGGCCTTCACAGAGCCTCCATGTGAACACTGTCCAAACCTACAAAACCCAAGTATCCCCTCTCCTGGCTACTCCAAGGGACCGCTGCCTCTGTATCAGTGACAGCCTTGCCCTGGCTCTGCCCTTCCCTTCTTCTCCACAGATTTGTTCAGAAATCCATTCGGAGAATTCTCCTCCCTTCCTGACAGCAGATAATCAAAGCCAAAAAGCCTTGCTTCACTCCCCAAAGTCACTGGACACAAGCCCAAATCTTATAAAAGAGTCATTCTAACACTCCTATTGAGATATCTGGGCTTCCCCAAGGGGGTCATTTCCCCTTGCTGTGAT
>RCUC01124225.1:0-38337 GCA_003697995.1 Taxidea taxus jeffersonii | reverse complement strand
TTTTTTTTTTTTTTTTAAACAAAAGTGGGGATATAATCCCAGACTTGGCCGCTGAATCTCAATTTGGATGAAAAATGGAGGGCATAAAGAATAGAAAGGAGGGAACTGTGAGTGAATTGGGCAGACTATTGGCTATTTGGACGAAAAATGGAGGGCATAAAGAATAGAAAGGAGGGAACTGTGAGTGAAGTGGGCAGACTATTGAAGAGGCCACTCCCACAATCCAAGGGAAGGATGATGAAGACCTTGACTAAAGCGGTGGTTGCAGAGAAGGAAACAAGAGGAAATTTAAAGAACATTGGCAAAGTAGACATCAAGAACTTTTTAAGTGTTTAGTCTAGGGGTTGAAGGAGGAAGAACAATTCAAGTTGAATACCAGTTTTATGCCTGGGCACCTGGGTGGATGGTGGTACCAATGACTGATCCAAGAGGAGAAGAGTCATGACAAAAAATGATGAGCTCCTGTGTGGCACGTTAAACTGTGGACATCTGTGGGCCAGAAGCTCAATGGAGAGGTGGGACTCAGAGATCCATCAGCCAATGGGTGGAATACATGAGATTATTAGGAAGAGAGTGGGAAGCCTGAGGACCAACAACATGTGAATGGCTAGAAGGGGGGCGGGGAGACATGGGACACTGAGAAGAAATGATTGAAGAGGTAGGAGGAGGGCCAGGAAAGATGGTTTCTAAAAAGTGAATGAGAGAAGAATGGCTATAACTTCACTAGCCAACATAGTATCCACTGGCCACATGCATCTCATCCAAATTAAGACATGCTATAACCATAAAATAAACACCAAATTTTGAAGACCTAGTAAAAATATTTTTTAAAAAATGACTCATGAAAAATTTTCATGATTGCATGTGGAATAATATTTTTAATATACTGGGTTAAGTAAAATACATTTCACCATCTCTTTTAACTTTTTAAATGTGATTAGTAAAAAAAAATCTTGCATTGTATTTCAACTGCATAATGCCACTCTAGAAGAAACACGTTCTTCCTTTTAATAAGACAAAGAGGTTTGGGAATCTGAAAGTCACCATATCAGTAGAATGGCAGAGACAGAAGGCTGACTGGTAGAATGGGCTAGAGAGTGAAGGAGAGATTTGGTAAAGCCTGGATGAGAAGAGGGAAGGGGAAGGAAGGTAAGGGCAGGGATATGTAAGTAAGTGTCTAAGATCAGTCAGAAGATTTACTTATTTCCCAAACAGAGTTTGGTGGGGAGACTAGAATGCATTTCTTGGCTGAGGACATGGATCTATTTTGGGGGGAGTGGCATAAGAGATACAGGAGAGAAAGCAATGATCAGGGAACACGGATGGCTGGGAGGCTGAGGTCTAAGCACCAGCTGAGGGACCAGCCTTGAATAGGAAGAAGAACTTCATCCCTCTGAGAAGAAAGGAAGTGAACGGTTTACATGGGGTGAAAGATGGGAAGCAAAACGGAGGAGAGAAAAAGAAGTGCCAAGATGGAGTTTATGCCCAGTAGCTTCTGTTTTCTCCATGAAGTAGGGTAGAAAAGCCATGTACCAAGAGTGGAGGGTGTAGGGTGTGGGCAGGAGAATGAGTAAGGGACAGAATTGTCTTTGACTGTGGAGTGGCTGGCAGAGGGAGCCAACCAAAAACAAGACTGAACATGAAGGAGCAGTGGAGAGGGCCTCAGTGCCCCTGGCAACATGACCTCTGGTCAGGGCAATCTGAGCTAGTGTAATTTTCTAGTCAGAAGAATTGAGGTATGTGCTATAGGGGAAATACAGGAGTGAAGAACCAAGAAGACTGGAAAAGTGGTATTCATGCAGACAAAACAATGAAGCCAGGAAGAGCTGATGAATCTAGAAAAAATGGAGGTATTAAGGCATTTGGGTGCTTTAATGAGGATTAAGATCAGGATTACTGGGAATGAGAAATCTAGAGGGGAGAGGTTTAAGTCACTGACGGAGAGGGGAGCTACTAGTGATTTTGTACCCCATGGCTGGCAAGAGCTGGGGTTAGTCAGTCGACCGTTAGTGGAACTCCTCTGAGACAGGAAGCTGGTAACTGGCAGGAAAGGGGAAAAGATGGCAGAGTATAATGGAAACTTCAAAGGAGGGGGTGGGGCTTGTTAAAGAGAGAGCCAATATGCTTTAGAAACACCCACAAAACACCAGACTCCCATACTTTACAGCCAGGGATGCTGTTTCAAGGGGTACAAATCATGTACCCCAACAACTGCTTCTGCGAAGACCTCCCCAGGTGCCACATCACAACCACACACCAACAGAAAAAGGGAGGGTAATGAGCCCGGTAGTGCCATTCCCCCCACATGGAGATCTGAGAGATACTTAGAGATTTGACAGAAATAGCTGCACCCTAACCCTGCCACTGTCCTGTAAGAGACACTCCCTCTCCTCAGAAAAACGCTCACCCACGTGTGATGCGTTCTTTAGCTCCATGAGTCAACTGATTACACTGTAAGTACGATCTCCTGGGTGTATTACTCTTTCAAAAAAAAATCACTCTACCTCTGCACATTTTTTAATGACAAAATGTGAACAAACTATGTTCTAATGAATGGCAGGTTTAATTCCTAAAATTATCAGTTATAGAGAAGTCATTATTTTGCTTCCAAAAAGACATAAAATCAAGAGAAGTGAATAAGGGAAATCATTTCTGAAGGTAGCATTAAATTCCCTTAAAAAAAAACAACACCCAACTCTTCAGCTTTCAGTAGAGTTACACAGGCAAGCCATAGGCCTCTGAAATTGCTAATTTCAGCATTCTGGGAGTTTAATAGACACCATAACTTCACATCCTCCCACATTGTTAAAGAACAGGAAACTTGCTACCTTCTACCTACTCAGACCAGCCGGGAGTGCAGAACTCAACAGAACTAAGGGGTAGAATAAAGAAAACTCAGCCTAGAGAGAAATGCCCTGGAAGAGCAGGGATACTCCTTGCCCTGTTTGCCCCGCACACATGCAATCGCTGTCCCTGTGTGAGGGCTGAGCCTGGCTTACATACAACACACAGGCAATGGCGAGTCTCCTAAGAATGAACTCTCAGGCTCTTGAAGGCCAATCCATTATCATAAATGGGATGGAAACGGAGAATTCAAGGCTCCTTCCCATTTATCAGAACAAGCTTTAAGATAGGATGTGGCGTGTTTGACAGATCTCCAAGTGGTAACTTCGAGGGTGAATTCAGAAGCACCTGTTAGCAAGACTGTCCGTTCTTAGTAGCTCTTTCAATCTGAGCTCACAAAGCAGCTACTGATCAGTGATGACAAAGGGCCTCTGTGAGGCCAGGGGGAGCAAGGAAAGGGGAAGTGCCAGGCTGTTTATTCGTTTACTTCCCCATGGAGGGGAGCACCATCCTGATTCAACAAGCTTGTCATGCCTCGGGCAAACTTGAAATGGGCAGTGACTGATTAAATACATCATTTAAACAAAACAAAACAAAACAGGGGAGCAGATTTCTCTCCCTGAACATAGCAGAAAGGTTAGAAGAAAAATTTGACATTACCTAGAGATGATGGTTTCTTTCCATTCAGGGAAATCTAGCTAATCTTTGCAATATTTTTACACTTTGCCACTTGTGAGCATGTTTTTTGTTTCACTGTAAATCGGTGGACAAAGAAGCTTTGGATAAAAATAGGTGTGATGTCTACAATAACAGACTTTTCCTTTCCAATTCTTTTTGCCTTGGGTTTTTTAAATAGATGTAAACCAAACAGACATTTAATTCCTAATGGACAGATGGTAAGAAGATAAAATTCTTTAACTGAAAGAGCAATCCCACACCAGATTCTACCTGGGTCACACTGTGCCCCCCAAAGATGAGACCACGCATGGAGGCTAACAAAGTGAAGGTAACCGCGGTTGCTGACCAATTTTGAGGATAAAATGCTGACCATTTTGAGGATACATGAATATATTTCAATATTAAGAGAAGCAGCCTCAGTAAATTCATCCATTCATCTACTCATTGGACAAATACTTGTTTACCATGTACCGTGTGCACAACACTGCATCAGGCACATGGGGAGAACCGGGACAGCACATTGCTGACACTTGAGGCACTAAGAGACTCATAGACAAAGCTGACGATCCAGTGGAACTTAACTATCTTGATACCATGGACCAATATAGTCAGGACCCAAGGATTAAAGGTGGCTATTAGGGGCACGTGAGTGACTCAGTGGGTTAAGCCTCTGCCTTCGGCTCAGGTCATGATCTCAGGGTCCTGGGATCGAGCCCCGCATCGGGCTCTCTGCTCAGCGGGGAGCCTGCTTCCTCCTCTCTCTCTGCCTGCTTCTCTGTCTACTTGTGATCTCTGTCTATCAAGTAAATAGAATTTTTAAAAAAAGTGGCTATTAATTTGGGGCTGAAACCAAAACCAAGTTCCTTTAATGTTTCTTTCATAAATCCATGGTGTATAGTTTTCTTTATAGGATTTTCTTTTTGCCAAAGTTCATAAATCTGGATAAACCCATCAGAAGAGATAGGATAAAGTAGGAGAAGATCGATTTTAAGGACTTCCCCATTCAGCTGTAAGCACAACTTAGGAAAAAGTTTGCAAAACCCTAGAGCTAGAGTGCAATCTTGAGGTCATTTGGTGCTGGGACCCAACTATTCAGAGATGAAGAACCCAACATTTATAAAGGGCTCAGAATCTGTTTCTAATTGTGGATTGCTAAAAGCTTCTTGGTTTCCCAAGGAACATATGGCATAGATTGATGGTTAAAAATGTACCAGAGGGACTAAAATATTCATGTAGGAGTATGCACAGACTCCTCCTTCATAATCCCCTGCTAAGAATAATCCTGGCAATGTTGCCCCAGCATCTCCTCATACTGGGGAGCTAAGATGGATAAAGGGTGACATAACTTTGCACACCATGGAGGACTGAGAGAGGGATCCCACTCAGGACAAAGACACCCCTCATACATGTTTGGGGCTGCCCAAACTGCCCTCTTCATAGTGGAACTCTACTGAGATGGGAAGGAGAGGGTCGCCCTTCAGGATCCTGATTTACCTGTAGGTCCACAAGTGGGGTTACGGAGAGATACCTAGATGTTGATGGCTGGGGTCAGTCAAATGTGGGTGAGTAGTGCAGGGTGCCACTGGTGCCTGAAAACAAGTCCCTGTATGTGGGGACTCCTGGAGGCACCATTCATCCATCCACATGGAAGGAAGCTCACAGCACATATGAATGAGCAATGACCAGAGAAGCCTGGTCCCCTAGATCACCCATGTCACACAGTCCTTGCCAGAAAAAGGGGATAGTTAGTCTCAGTGCCACAGAGACTAGGAGTAAGGGCTGTTGTTTGGAATTGCCTAAAGGCAGAAGCTGGGGGGAAACTGACATGAGATCTAGAAAATTGGCCAGGGGTGCCAAATTCTTAGAGGAAGAAATTTCCAAACTGGATTATGGATATAAAGACAAGATGTCAACAAGATCTCAGACTTTGATACCTAGCCCATGGATATCAGTGACTAGAAATGAACCTAAACCTTGTTAAATTGTTAAGGAGTTTATTCACTCAATCAACAATCATTTTCTGAGTGCTGGCACTGTTATCAGATTCAGAGAAAAGGCACTGTATCAGAAATTTTGCTTTCACAGAGTTGACATCCTAGCTGCGGGAGAGCAGATTTATGAGAATCTCAAAATCTGGCAAACAACAAAGGCCTGTGATTGCTCACCTCTTAAGGCCTCTAACATCAGAAGTGGGATTATAGAGCAAAGCCCCAAAAGGTCATCCTCCATGAAGCCAATCTCAGACTTGGCAAAACAGAATAAGGACAAACAAAGAAGAATTTGGCAAGCACAACAGGTAGAGGAGAAGGATGACCAAGGACCCTATCCCACTGTGCTGGAGACCTACCTCACACAACCTGAAAGAGGGCATGCTGAGGCAAGATTCTGGTCAAGCCAAAGTCAGTTTCGCTAAGCTCATGTGAACATGTTGCAGTGTTTGAGAGTTGTTTTAGAGTGGTTATACCTTCTGAGCTTGCAGGCATAGAGTCAGATGATCCTAAACACGTGGGTTTGTGTTTGGGGAGGAAACAGACTGTTAAAAGGTATAAAATAAGACCTCAGGAGAACAGTAAGGGGAGCCTCTTCTGTTTGGAAAAAGTTCTCATAAGTATAGGTGTCTGTTTTGTTGGGGTACTCTGGGGACTTGTGAAACCTTACCACTGGCTAAGGAAATGCTGTTAGTTCCTGCCTATGTAACCACACTGACAGCTTGCCAATACTCCAAAATTAAAGAAGATTTACATCTCTCACTTTTGTATTGTCATCTTTCCATCGTTGACACCACTGTCCTATTGTGATGACCAAGCAAATTGCTGTCAGAGTGGGATTAGTGCCAAGGACTCCTGCAGGCCCTTGTCAGAATGCAGCCAGCCACTTTCCAGATAAACACTGGACACCTATTGAGGTTTTAGATGTAAAACGAAGCCCCACAGGAGGAGCTGAATGTCGCTTTGACTTTCACTAAGTCAACCCTTGTTGTACAAGTTAGAGACTCCAGAATCAAAAAACAAGGGGAATTTAAAGATGCCAAAGGTTTCAAATGTTGGAGGTAATCATAATAACACAGTTGATTTAAAACTCTGTCATTAACTAACCTTTGCTATAAAAAATGGCCAAAAATGGAGAATAATTTCAAATTAAAAATTTTAACTGTGGTGATTTCTACTTTAAAATATGTGAATTATCTCAACTAAGAAGAGCCCAAGATGAAGTAGCTTTACTAGTGAAATTTACCAAACATTTGAAGAAGAATTAACACAAATTCTTCTCCAACTCTTCTAAAAAAATCAAAAAGGAGGGAGCACTCCCAAACTCATTTTACAAGGCCAATATTATCCCAATACCAAACCTGATACCAAAGGACACTGCTGAAAAATAACAGGCCAATATCCCTAATGAATATAGATGCCAAAATTCTCAATAAAATACCAAAAAACTTTACTTAGCAGCACACTGAAAAGATCATTCACTATCATCAAGCAGGATTTAATCTGTGGAGGCAGGGAAGGTTCGAAAAACGCAGACTACCAAGGTGATACATTACAACAGAATGAAAGAAAAGCATTATAGGATGATCTCAACAGATGCAGAAAAAGCATTTGACAAAATTCAACATCTAATCATGAGAAAAACTCTTAACAAATTAGGCATAGAAGGAACATATCTTAAAATGATAAAGTTCATATAAAACAAGCTCACAGATAACAACATACTCAGTGGCAAAAGGTTGAAAGCTTTTCCTCTGAGATCAGGACTAAGACAAGGGTGACAATTCTCACCACTCCTATTCAACATAGTACTGAAAGTCCTAGTGAGAAACAATCAAGCAAGAAAAAGAAATAAAAGGTATCAGAATTGGAAAGGAAGAAGTAAAACTGCTTCTATTGCAGAAGACATGATTTTATATAGAGAAAATACTACTAAAGACTCCACCTGAAAACAATTAGAACCAACGAATTTAGTAAAGTTGCAGGACACAAAATTTACAAAAACTCAGTAACATTTCTATATGCTAACAACAAATTTTCTGAAAAAGATGTGAAGAAATTGATCCCATTTATAATAGCATCAAAAGTAATGTACTTGGGAATTATTTTAACTACAGAGGTGAAAATCTCTATGCTGGGAACTATAAGATCTTGATGAAAGAAACTGATGAAGGCAGAAAGAAATGGGAAGGTACCCCATGTTCATGGATTGGAGGAATTAATATTGCTAAAATGTCAATACCACCAAAATCCACCTATAGATTCAATGCAATCCCTATTTAAGATTCCAGTGGCATTTTTTTTTAACATAAGTAGGAAAAAAGACTCCTACGATTTGTATGGAACCACAAAAGACCCCTAATAATGAAAGAAATCCTGAGAAAGAAGAACAACGCAGGAGGTATGACACTTCCTGATTTCAAGCTAAACTATAAAGCTACAGTCATTAAAACAGCATGCAAAGAGACAACTGGAACAGAATCAAGAAGCAAGAAATAAACCCAAGCATACATGGTCAACCTAATATTTGACAAAGGAGCCAAGAATATTCAATTGAAAAAAGACAGTCTCTTCAATAGATAGTTCTGGGCTCATTGGATATTCACATGCAGAAGAAAGAAACTGGACCCATATCTGATTCCACTCTCAGAAATTAACTCAATGGGTTAAAGACTTAAAAGTAAGGCATGAAGCCTGGAAATTGCAAGAAGAAAACATAGCAATAAATCTCCCTGACATGGGTCTTCGTGATGATTTTTTAGATATGGCACCTAAAGCACAAGCAACAAATTAAAAAATAAACAACTTGGACTATATCAAACTAAAAAGTTTCTGTGCAGCAAAAGAAACCATCCAAAAAGTGAAAAGACAACCTATATGGAATGGGAAAAATATTTGCAAACCATGTATCTGGTAAGGGGTTAATAATATACACACGTGCACACATGTGCATACACACATACCTCATACAATCTAGTAGCAAAGGAAAAAAACCCAAAAATCTTAAAAAATGGGCTAATGGCCTCAAGAGACATTTCTTCAAAAAATATAGAGGACAGACCAATGAAAAGATGCTGAACCTCACTAGCATGAGAGGAATGCAAATTAAAACCACAATGAGATATCATCTCACACCTGTTTGGCCATCATCAAGAAGACAAGATAGATAGTGGATGTGAAGAAAGGGAACACTTGTGCACTGTTGGTGGGAATGCAAATGGGTGCAGCCCCTGTAGAAAACAGTATGGAGGTTCTTCAAGAAATTAAAAATACAACTACCATATAGTCCAGTAATCCCACATCTGGGAAATGTATCCAAAGGAAACAAGAACACTAACTTGAAAATATCTTTACACCCCGATGTGTACAGCACCATATCTCCAACAGCCAAGAAACGGAAATAACCTAAGTGTTCCTCTAGGGCTGAAGATAAAGAAGATGTGGTACAAAAAGAGTAGAATATTAGCCATTAAAAACAGAGGAAATCTGGCCATTTGCCATATGTTGTCATTTATATATGGAATCTAAGAAAAAAACCAAACTTGCAGAAAAAGAGACAAACTTACCAGAGGTGGAGGGAAGGGTGAGGGGAACTGGAGTACAGTGGTCAAAAGTACAAATTTCCAATTGTAAGATATGTAAGTGCTTGGGATATGTGATATACAGGACAGAGAGTAAATCTTCAGAGTTCTCCTCTCAAAGACAAGGGTTTTTTTCCTTCTTTTTTTTGTTTTTTTGTTGTTGTTTTTCTATGAGAGGAGGTTAGATGAAACTATTACAGTGATATATTTCACAATATATGTTAATCAAGCCACTATGCTGTCAGCCTTAAATTTATACAGTGATGTCAATTATTTCTCAGTAAAACTGGAAAGAAGATAGAAAAAGAGAGCTATATTGACATTTGCCCACTACTGCATGATAGGGAAATGAAGAAAACATATGTGGGTACTAAATATTTCCCCCGACAGCAGCTCAATCTCGTAATTCTTTATCATTTAGGACAAAAACACTAAGGATGATATTCAAATTTAAAAGTGATTTTCTAACTATATTATGGACCCCTCTCTAGAAAACAGTATTTAATTAAGACACAAGGCTAGCTTGATCCAAGTGTATAAAAAGCTTTGTTTCTTGAAACTTCTTTTTACAATGGGATTAAGTCCATGTTACAGAGCCAGGTCAAAGAGCAGAGCATCTAGCCTCCATACACCTAATCAAAGGAGGACTAGAACTATCAGTGTCATCAATTCTACCCTTATGCATAATTCATAAGTAAACTACATTAAACTGGGGCTAAGACAATACAATTTAGGGGTTAAAAATGAACTCTTCTACTTCAGACATTTTCTTAAAGGGAGAGATGAGTTTCCCAGTCGGAGACAGGCAGGAGAGATGACAGCAAGCCCAGCGCCTAGCTGAGGAAGGGGACACACGCTTTAGCTCACTGGGGGATTCTGATTGCTGGCCCTAAGTTATGCAGCTTCTGAGGGGAGAAGGCAGGGGGAAGGGTTTGACCCTCTCCTTCTTCAGTTGAAATGTGGAAAATATAATGTCATGAAGATAGAAACAGAAAGAGTCAATTACCACATTCTTTTCTCATCCCTGGACAGCCAGCCAACAGCTGCAAGCCTCAGCGCTTACTAATAAAGGGCCTTGAATAACAGACCGCTGCCTCAGGAGCCGCGAGAATGCAGCTCCTGAGCTAACCCGCGTGCCCACTTAGAGAGAAGGAAGTTACTGGATATTTATATGTCAGTTTCCACAAAAATAGTTCACCTGGTACTTATTTTGTGTTTTTCATCACAGAGTTAGGTTTTTGTCTGAATGCACGTTCCAACTAAATATACCAAATAAAAATCTCCATCTTTCCCATTCCCCATGCAGCGAGTGGAGGAGGAGATGGGGACAAGTGTGTCAAATAGGAGACATTTCAACATCAACAAGGAACCACAGCCCAACCACGTGAAACTTGGAAGGCCCATGGCTGATCAGCTCAGCTGGGTTTTACTAACAGACCACCTTTGGAGATATTATATATCCTATTTGTAAGTTACAAGAAGATGTCTTTGTGATCCACCTGTGTCACACTTACCTCATATCCAAAATTGGTATTGCACTGTAATTTAATCCACACAAAATTTTTGGGTATTGGCACTAGACATTTGTACAGCTCTAAGTTTCTAATTTGTTCTTTTTCTTCATGTGAAAATAAAATAAACTCTGGAGATGGGCCAAAGATGTTCACATATTATTTTTAAAGATGTGTGAAAATATAAAAATATAATGTGAATATAAAATATCAATTTTAAAACATGACCGTTCTCAGTGTGCTAATGTTTTCTAGAAATTAATTCTTCTGACACCCCGGACAAGGGTGCAAAACCATGGCCCATCAAAACTGATCCATTTAAAATTGCGTAAAGCTTTAAACACCTCTAATGATTCTTGATACTGATTTGGCCATATTTACTGGTATCTTGAAATGACTGTATACATCCAAAGGCATTTATAAATGATAGTGATTACTGTTCAACATTAAAATGGCCAGAGGTTCTTTTCTGTGATAATAATACCAGTTTCCATTAGAAAAACAAAACAAAACACGAAAGAATATGGGCAGGATATTTTCCACCCCTCCGTGTCTATTCTCCACCCTTCTCTCCTCCGGCTCTGAGCCCTTTACCGCTAGCCTTTGACGACTACAACAGGTGCTCTTGCCCTTCAGCTTCTGACTGGCTTCAGCTTGAGAGGGGCAACAGTAGAAGAGGAGAGGGTCAGAGAAGAATGTAACTGGGGAATTTAATCCTCAGAGAGCTCCTTGCTGGGACTCTGGCTGGTACCCTTTAGCCTTCTCCCTCGAGTATCAGCTCCTTAAGGCTGTCTGCTTTCATGGCTAATGCTCCCCACATCTGGCAACAGTTTGCCCCCATCAACCTTGGGACACAAGAGTGGTGGAGGGGCTACCCCATCCCTGTTGTTTCTCTTAATCCTGCCCACACCTTTGTGACCAGTCCTTTCATTAAACTTTAAACTCTCCCCAAATTACTTCCTTTTCAGAGTGCTCTTGCTTTCCCGTGGTGGCCACAACTGACAGAAAGCTTAGGTCACACCTGAAAGACTAAGGTTATACCTCTTACGGTGCACTAATTCTAAGAAATTCTATCTAAGATAATGGGTGCCCTATATTTTACATTCTTTGAAGCCAACCTCAGACAGCCAGAGCCAAGAATCAAAACCAGAAGAGGAAAAGAACACTTTCTCATCTTTTAGATGACAAGATCCAATATAATCTTTAGAAACACAATAAATATAATATGGCGCATCAAAGCATGACAAAGCCCCTATTAAAACAAGGCAAAAAAAGAGTTAAATTTAAAATATCAGTATATTTCATGATCTTTAAAAAAGTTGCTTTTTTTCCTTTTCTATTTTAGGCCTACAACAATTTAAGTTACCTCCAGTAGTTATGGGGAACTAATGTGCACTTACAGAAACCAGATTCCATGCTGGGACAGCAAAACCAACGATGAGTGTGGGACCGACCTCTTCTCAAAAACAAGGACAATTTCAGAAGTACACGATGGTATTGTGAAAAATTCACATATACCAACCCAAAGAAAGGTCTGCTAAAGGCCACACAGTGACAATTTAAACATTAAACAATGACAATAACACCATCAGGATTGGCTGCACCTAAAATGGTTATAACTTCTGCCTCAAGAGACAAATAAGAGCTATGCTTTTCAAAAGGAATATATACCAACAGTAACCAATTAACCAGTGCTCAGTTGATCATCAAAAAAATGAGGACAGAAAGAATGAAAAATGATTTTTCAAAAGAAAACAGTGATTTGTTTCACTGATATGACTGACTTAGAGTATCCAAGTAGTTAGCAGTCTGAAGTGTCAAAAGTCCTTTTCCTGATAAGTTGATGCTATGAAATGCCAACTCTTAGGCCAGAGGGTAAAGGATAAAAATGGAATTAGACATACCTAAAGCTTGGGCCTTCTCGGTGATATCCCTTAAAGTTGACCTTTCCTCCCTGTCTTACTGCGTGTACTGGTCATGAAGTGGCCAAGCACAGAGCCAGAGTTTCTGGAAGAGACTGGGAGGAGTCTGGGGCAGAATGGCAGGGGCAGAGGAGGGGTAAGGATTCAATTCTTCTGTGGGAGTGACATAAGAGTTTCCGGTGCCTGGCAGAATCTTTACCCCACAGGAGCACTGCTTATGTTCCAGGAGGAATTTGAAAGACTAGGGGAAGCTGGTTCTTTTAGAAGATAGTGCGTTACCTCCTACTCTGTATATGTCTTTAGATATATACAGAGTAACTTTTGTCATAACAAACACAACCTTTACATCCTCCGACTGTTGGCTTCTTCTAACATTCATATTATTGTTGAGTCGTGCAAAATATGCACATGGCAAAGGCAGGAGTCCATGACTGTTCAAGCTGGCTGAGGATGATACAGATGCGGACCAGAGACCCCTGCGTTTTGTGTCTTACTCTCTCTCCTTCCAAGTGGCGGTTTAAAAAACCATCCTCATTCTGTCCTCTCCTCACCACTGTCTATTTGGCATGTTGGGGTCGTCAACTTTACTGTTAGTCACAGGACTATGAAGAGCTTTCTCTGGACCTGGAGGAGAAGACTTCATAGCTCCCTGCGATCCTGGATGTGGGGCTGGACACGGTAATTGATTGAAACTCTCTGGGAGGGGCTAACTGCATTTTCAATCATTTATGTGGGATAGTTTAAATTGGAGTATTTTAAGAGTGTGTATATGACAAGAAAAAGGTGGTGGGCAGTAGACACATCCTGTTTTGGGCTCATACAGAAATCTAATTCTGTTAACCACCTTGGACGTTTACTTCTAGCTTATGGGTAGGTTATGACTACTTACCTAAACAGTCAATAAAAGGCTCAAATTTTACAGATCACCACTGATTGGTTCAAGTGTGGTCATGTGACCCACCAGAGCCAATAGTACATCATCAAACATTTGTGAGGACTTGTCAATCAGAGGCAGTTCTTTCCTGCTGGACTCTAAGCTTTAGGCACTGCAGTCATTTTGCTACTTGAATTGCAATAACCAGAGAAAGTAGAACTGAGCTATGGGGAGAGAACAGCAAGATCTGAGTTTCCCTATCATATGACACCTGAAGTCACCCTACCCCTGGATTTTCGGATGTGTCAGCCAATAGGTTCCTTTTACTTAGGCCAGTGTGGGCTGGGTGACCTCCCTGAAATTGAAAGTCATCCCTTATAAATTAGAAAATGGCATATCAACTTGGTGTGACCTTGGTAAAGTGGTGCAAGAAACTTCTTAATCTTATAGGCAACTCTAGTAATCTGGTGCTGAGCAAATTTCAGGGATTTTTGTCACCTGGTGAGTTCAGGAGAACTGCTTTTACTGAAGTGAGAACACAGTATTTTGGTACTGTCATGATGGTAGGCATTTTGTATCTTAAATTGCTCTGAAAACCAGGCCTCCCCCTCCTGTTTTTTCTTTCCGAAAAAAAGCTGACACTTAGAGTATTTATTAAGGAATAATTTTAAGTTTGCAGACACATGAAGCAGCGTAATATTGAAAAAACAGGGCAAAGTAGGAACAAGGCCAAAAGTTAAAAGCGAGGGGGTGTGTCATGCCGAAGGTGGGAACTTGAGGGGCAGGAGAGGTTCAGAAAGGTTGCTTTAGACCAGAGCTGGAGTCAGCAGAGGTTGAAGGAGAGCACCATGGGGCAGCGCTGAGTGTGCAAATGAGCTCTAAAAGCATAGGTTCCACTTTCCTCAGCCACATGCCACACATGGCAGGAGAGCAGCAGGATTACTCAAGACTACCCAAGGCTGGGTTCTGGCTAGACCAGTGTGATTAGGTGAAAGGGACTAGGCGCCCCAGTGTGCTAGGGCAGAGTTGGAGTGAGGGACCTGGATACTTGATAAACACCCAGAAGGGATTACATCTTCGGTAGGTATAATTCAGTATTCTTTTGAGAGCAATTACAAATTTCACTCTATTTTCCCATTTCTCAAAATACTGGAACTAAAGATCATGTGATTGCTGAAGAATCCGAACTCCCGGTGTGTTAGAAAATGTACAAAGAAGCACAATCCAAAGCCTTGCAGCCCTTTTAAAATTAAATAACGGGGTCTAATCAGAAACCATCTAGGACTAACTGTAATGTGAGGAATTAAGAGATGTAGTTGTTTAAAAACTAACTGGTGCATAACCTGCAGCTGTCTACAAGGCACTGTTTTCACTATGATGGATCCTGTGCTCATCTCATGTTTCTAAAGCAGAAAAGGATTTAAATTGGAAGTAGAATTTTCTGAAACATTGGTAAAAGGCAAAACGAGTCCCTGCACCAAGAGGTTGTTCCATGCTCATGCCTCTTGCAATTCTCCAGTGCTTGTCTCCCGTTAGTCTCACTGGGGTGTCTTGGCCCGGGTGTTTAGAAAAAGCACCCAGATATCTGCAGGTCTGCGTGGGAGGGAACAACAAAGGGCAGGTCGGAAAGAGCCCCTGTGTCTCTAATCAGGGTCAAAGGGAAGAGTGTCAAGGCAGACAGTCCTGAAATATTGGCAGGGAGAAGCCAGGTGCTGCCTGATGTCAGAATCTTTGTCTGAGGTCCCCAGCTTTTCTATCTCTGCCTCTCACTCTTCTGCTTGGGATGCTGGAGTTCACAGAGCCTGTTTCTTATCCCAGGTGAGGACTCAGATGAGATATTTGCCTAGTTTATTGTCAAGAGTCCTCCCCACCCCACTTTCCTTCTCTCATTCTGCTTTCTCACACAGTCTCTGAACACCCCATCTTGCCTGTCATGCCCTTTTCTCTTCTGTAGTCCAGATGCTGTCTAGCGTCCTATCTCTGAGGTTCAAATTCCCCTAACATTACTGATGAGAACTGGTGGAGACTGCTTGTTTTTGGTTCTGATTAGGATTTGGTCCCATGGACGCTGTTGATTCAGACATCATTTGCTGTCTCCTTCCTCTCTCACTCCTTCCTGCTGTGGTCCAGCTTTGCTCCCAGCATGCCTTGCAGCTGGCATCCTGCTTTCTGGTTACAGCCCACTCTGGGAACTGAAGCTGTCAAGGCTTTCAAGTTACCAAGGATGTTTCTCTGTATAAAAAAGCCTTGATTATTCCTCTGGACCCTATATTTATCTCAAAAATGTTTTGTTCGCTGAACTTTTTTTTTTTTACTACACCCTGGTATGAATTATTTTAAAATGCCAACAGAGTCCTGAAATGTCAACCCCTATATCTCTCAATACTATGCAACATTTTTTTCCTTTTGTACATATCAAAAAGTCAATCCCATGGCTGCTAATATACTTATGACAAGTGCCCAAACTGATGTGGTGAGGTAGCTTCCAAATTCTGGAGTTTTTAAGATTGAAAATTCTTAAAGGTCCTTTGTACCTCACCTCTCACACCTTTTCCTAAATTGAACAGGGATGAGTATTTTTACAGGCCTACCCAAAGAAACCTCGTGACAACTGGAAGTTCAGATGAGCCTCCACTAAGGTGAGAAACCAACTGCAGTGTTTGAAGTTGGAATTTGCTTAGATTTCTAAATCTTAGTGGCTGGCCTAAGTCTCAGCATGACAAAGCACTGGGTTGTAGACATCAGCCAGAAACAACCTTGGAATAATAGCCAAGTCAACTCGTTTCATAACGGTACACGACATTGGAAAGGTTGGGTAATTTTTCTCCCAAAAGAATGTTTAATTTAGACCAAATGTTTCTAAGGGTGGATTATTTAACAGTGAGGCTTACTAAGGCACTTAGGTGCATATGGTTCTTTTTTTTTCTTTATTCTCAGTAGTAGGCCCTTTAAAATTACTTTCTCTTTGTGGCCTTAGAAGAACAGTGTTGCAAACAAGATAAACTATAATTCATAGACTACTGCAGAAAAATCTCTATAATTTTTTTAATCAAAAAAGAACTCTGAATCTTCCCAGTGACATCTAACAAAGATGCCAGGGATGACTTAGAGATTCATGTAGCAGATTCCAAATCTGTTTGTATACAGCATCCCCTGTTTATCAAGCTTATTTTAACATCTAGCAAGGAATTGAAGCAGGAGGGGGAAATGTTTTTTTATATTTACATTCCCACCCAATTTTAGGAAGTGATAGATAAAATTTTTGAAGTAGTTAGTATTAGGTAGAAAGCCACACTGGAAAAAAAAAAAAGGACCAACCTAAATCTCATTAATTATGTGGGACCAGAGTACTTGTGAACATGCAACCCATGTCAATATGAAGAACCCACAGAGAATTCTTAAAACATCTTTGTGATCCATGAAATTCTCTTCAGATGTTAGAGTTTTTAGTGAGTATTTATCCTTCCTAGTATGAATATGGTTAAGAAACTGCAGTAACTATGAGCTTTTTTCCTAAAAAAATGCCTAAGTATTTGGCTATTTTCCTTACCAATATTCACAACCACACATCAAAAAGACCTAAAATAACATCTGAAGCTCTCTTTCTATATAAGGACCCCAAGGCGGCAAAAACAAATTGGTTAGGTCTGGACTCACCAAACCCGCCTGAACAATCTTGGGCAGATGAAGAGACAATGACAGAAGGTATGCCAAGTGATACAGCATGATGCACAGACTCTGGTCAGAACAGAGGATTATTTTTCATGACTCACAAATATTCCTTCAGGACCTTAGATGCCCTCCCACCCTCCTACCCCTCTAACCAGGATGTCTTCTGTTAGCCATCACATTCCAGACAGCGGGTGGCTATCCTGACATCCTTGCTGGGCAAGAGGAAGCTGATTCAACCAGATCTCATGTTCATTCAAGTCATATTCCACAACTCACTTCTGCAAAGTGTGGCCCATGCTTTGCCATGTATCAAGGGCCACGGACAATTTTCCCCAGGTTACGTCTGTATGCAGGTTAAGACTCTGTGCATATACACAACAGACTAGTCAAGGTAGCAACTCTGAGGGCAAAGAAAATGAACTCTTGTTGAAATCAGTTTCTTGTCATCAGATGTAATAATGCGGACAAACCTGGCGACACCATACCTTTCTTCCACCGAAACTTCTTTCAGCTGCTGGTGTGGTTTGGTGCCTTCCATCTCCCTGATGCTCACCGCATAGATCTTGGTGGTGTAGTCAATGGCCTTCTCTCTAGCAACGTCGCTGTCATAGCCTCAAACAACGGAAAGAGATGGGAGTGTGGAGTTGGTTGGCAGTGGGAAGGGAGGATCGGGGGTGGGTTGTGTGGGAAGGGGCAGCAGCTCGTGGCCGGTGGGGCTCACTCACCTCCATCCTCTTCCGCATCTGTGTCTGACTCTTCACTGTCCACCAGTTTGCTCTCTTGGGTCCCCACAAACTCCCTCGTCCAGATCATCAAGGCGGTGTCTGCGCCGCCCACCGTGAGCAGCACAGAGTCGTTGTGCAGCCACCTCACGTTGGTGACGTGTGCGCTGTGCCCCACATACTTCTTGAATCTTGCGTGCTGGCCCTGTAGAGCCAGAAACCCATGAGTACCCCATCCAGAGTCTCATTACTCCTGCCTCCAGACTATTTCAACCACGTTCTTTTCCAGAGTGGCTTCTAGTGGATACAAAGTAAGCAGTAGATCTAAGCAGCAGTTTCCCTCTGTTTCTTTAGAGCGGAATTTCCATGAGAGCAGGAACCTGGTCTCTTTTTTTCCTAAAACACCACCTGGCTCATTACAGGTCCTCAGTTTGCAGTTTGTGAGGGAAGGAACGAAACATTAGACTACAGAACCTACTTGTGGGAGCCTAATGAAGTGTATGAAGCTTATTTGTTTCTCTCAAATATCAAGTGTACATTCTCCATGGGTCCCTAGTGGAAACTCCTGATGGTGAGTCTGGCTGACATTTGAGATGAGAAGTATCTTCTCAGTCAACCCCCATAGTGGCTTTTGTACCACAGCCCAGGCTAGGACAGAAGACCAAAGGACTGCTTATAATCCTGGGGTCTAAAATAAGATTTAAAACAACACAGCAGTTTCTGCCACAGATACTGGAAACAATTTTCACTGGAAACACCCAAATAATTAATTTTAAAACATTTTAAGTTCCTTTTCAACAAGCATAACAAAATGAAAGAGCCCAATTTATGAGTGATTACGGAAAGCTCTTCGGCATTGCACACCCAGGCCACACAACATTCATTCCAGGCGGGGAAGGAAGAGGGTGAAATACAAAGCGGCGGCTCACACGGGGCAGTCCTGACATGCGGTGGAAGCCAAAGCTGCTACCAGAAAGCAGCTTCCATTTTTGGCTCATGAGCCATGGCCTGGCAAAAACAGCTCTAGCGAGAGCCATTTAAAAAGGGAGAGTTTTTCCATCTTCTCAGCAACAACCAGAGAATACCTTGACTGATGTGGGAAGCTGCACACTCTTTCTGAGGTTGTGAGAGGGCCATCGGTGTCCCCGATGGAAACTGGACTCAATAACGGAAGAGGCTTCCAGAGAGTTTTGGACTGGCATGCTAGGGAACCTGAAACCAGCACAGACACATGGCAGGAGACAGGTGTAGCAGAGTGCATGACTCTGAAATACTCTTAGTCAAGATCTCTCTGTATCGGGCGGCTCCCTACCTGAGAGAGGAGTGGAAATGCCCACTCCTCAACAGAGTACTGAGTATAGACAGAGCAGGGAAGCAGAGAGGCAGGCCATATTTCCAGGAAGCCTTCCAGAGCCACTGGTTTGCTACAAAATAGGCAGAGACAATGGGAGCGAAGACAGGCATAGTGGCGGCAGCCATGTGTCCTGCTGGTCTTCCAGCTGGAAGCAGGAACCTACCCACTGTATCTACTACAAACACAAGCTTATTTCTTGAGGTGGGCAAAGAAAAGAGCCTGAGGAATGTCGCTCCATACCCCTACTTACATAACGGGGGATATAGGGTTTCTAGACAGGATGAAAGACGAAATAAAAAAAGAAAGGTTCAGGAGAAAAAAATATTCTAAGGTGATCATAATCAGATTGAAGAGGGAAAGAAAGTGGCACAGGAGAAAGAGGGAAAAGTTCTGAGCCACTGGGCGATTTCACAAAGCTGAGATTCTTGCAGCAAAGGGGGATTCAAGATTCTCAGAATATGAAACAAGATCATTGCTCCATGGAACAATAAAGGGAATTCATAGTTACTAGACACTTTCAGGAAATTAGCTGCTCCCCCAGGAGGAAGAGGCCAGCAGGGATGTTTGGTGGTCCCCTTAGGGCCTATGGAAGGAGCCTCCTGCAGACCTAGCAGAGCCGGTCCAATGAGCTGTCCTTCCGGGTCATCATGTCAAACCACGCATTTGTGTATCACTCATTGGAACTCTCTACCACAACTTTCCTCTTCCACTGAGTCATGAAAAAACAGAGAATCTGGAATATGTCCCCACAGGACTGGGTGTTGACTGCTGTTTGGTGAGGCATACCGGAGAGTTTGACAATAGTGATGTACCCTCTCCCCAGATTCACATTTTACATAGGGCTTCTCTGCCTGTCACACTTAATGGACAAGGTTCCTTTAAGGAGAACCATTCTCTAGAAGCTCTGACTTTCTGGGAAGAAGACTTGAGAACGTGAGGGTGGGTTTTAGAAATGTCAATGACATGGTGTATTTTAACCTCGATGGTATAGTCAAAGGGCACAACTTGCAAGGGAATGGAGGCTATAGGAACAACTGGCCAGCTATATAGATGGTGTCTAAGAAGAGAACTAGATTTTCTGCGACATGATACAAGGTACTAGAAAACTGGGTGGACTCTGGTAAAGGACAGTCTATTCCATGGAGGCAGGAAATAATGTGATTATCGGGGGACTAATACCTCATCAAGAAGATTTTAAACTGTAAAACTGAATAAATAAGAGCACACGTTAGTCATTGCAAGAAAACTGCCTGGAAGAGAGGCCAAGTAATTCCTAGAAAAGAAGAACAAAAAAAAAGGGTCAAGAAGACGACATGACATTAGAGTGTAACAAATGGAACTTGGATTTTGGGCAAAGAGATTGCTCTGTGGTGATGAGCACTCATAGGTATTATGAAGGCCCAATGACATGGAACTCCCTGTTAGACTATTGCAGCGGGAGGTGGGTAATGGGGTAGGGCTGTCCTACCAAGACACCACATGTGGGGGAGGGGGATTAAACAATGGAAATTCATTTCTCACAGTTCTGGGAAGAGGCTGGAAAGTGTAAGATCAAGGTGTCAGCCAATTTGATTCCTGGTGAGAGCTCCCTTCCTGGTTTAGACACACCATATATGAGCACACAGAAAGTGTGCTTATGGCTTTTTCTCAGTGTGTGTGTGCATGGATTGAGAGAGTGAGCTCTGTGGTATCTCTTCTTACAAGAACATTAATCCTATCGGATCAGAACCCCAACCTTATGCCCACATTAAACTTTACTTATTTCTGCAAATGCCTTCTCTATATACAGTCACACTGGATGGTAGGGTTTCAACATATGAATTTTGGTGGGGAAGCAAACATTCAGCTTGGAGAACTTTGTCCAACAGGCTCAGAGTACTGGAGGAGTAGGACTATAGAGCTAGAAAAATTCACCAGCTTGGGTCCCCATATTTAGGGGTGAAAGTGTACCAGAAAAATCAGATTAAGAAAAAGAAGAGGAAGAGAAGTGACACTATCAAAGTAGTTTACATTGACCAGGGGTTTTCAAATGCTTTTAAATTATGAAACTGTCTCTTTAATCAGATCTTACACAGTAGAACTCAGGAATAAAAAGATAAACAATCCAACTTAAAATAGTGGATAAAAGATTTGTACAAACACTTCACAAATGGTCAATAAGGAAACAAAGAAGTGCTTAGCATCATTAGTCATCAGGGAAACATAAATTACAAACACAATGAGATCACATTATCTGCTCCCAGTACAGCTAAATTTTACAAGTCAGACAATATTGAATGTTGGCAACTGGACTCTCTTAACTTCTCTGTGAGAATGTAAAGTGATACAACCATTTTGGAAAAAGGTCTGGCAGTTTCTTAAAAAGTTAAACATGGACTTCCCCCTTTGACCCAGAAATTCCAGTCCTATGTAATTATATAAGAGGGAGAAAACATGTCCACAAAGATTCGTCCAAAATATGTTGATCACAGATTTATACAACCAAACACTGCAAAAGCACGTGCCCCTTGATAGCCATGTTGATAAACAAACTGTTCTATCCATACAATGGAATTCCACTCAGCTATAAAAAGAAACAGACTATTATTACACAGAATACCAAGGAGGACTCTCAGAAACATTATCTGAGTGAAGGAAGCCAGACATAAAGCAGCACCTACTTGATCATTCCATTTATATGAAGTTCTGGGACAGGTAAAACTTATCTATGGTGGAAAACAATGGAATAGTCTCTTCATGTGAGAATAGAAGTGGGGGGAGGGAACTGACCCAGAAGTTAGCATGAGGGAACTGACCCAGAAGTTAGCATGAAGAAACTTCCTGGGGTAATGATAGTGATCTGTATCTTGATAGGTGTTTGGATTGTGTAGGTGTATGTATTTGTCAATGTTCACCCAAAAGGAACCTTAAGTGGCACCTGGGTGGCTCAGTCGGTTAAGTGTCTGCCTTGGGCTCAGGTCATGATCCCAGGAGAGCCCCATATCAGGGCTGAGCAGGAGCCTGCTTCTTCCTCTCCCTCTGTCCTATCCTTCCCTCCCATCCACTTGTGCTCTTTCTCTCTCTCAAATAAATACATAAAATCTTTAAAACAAAACAAAACAAAAAAGGAACCTCAAAAAATTTGTGTATTTCAACTACATAAATATTTTACTTAAAAAAACACCATAAGAAAATACTGAACAATAGGTAATGACAGGCATGTTGAAACATTCAGGGCTAAGTATCCTGATACCTACAACTTACTTTGAATTACACATAGAATCTAGGTGGTGGGGCTCCAGGGGTTCACTGTATCATTCTTTTGCCTTATCTGTATGCTTGAACATTTTCTTCACAAAATGTTGGAAGAAATCTTACACAGAAACTCAATGTATAAAATACAAAACACACAGTGACTCTGATGAAAGGGATGGGGCCCCATGGCCCCTTCACTTGGCCCCTACCCTGTTGCTTGGGGTTGTCCTTGAAGGGTCTCCTTGGAATTCTGGGAGTTGGAGGAACACAGCTTGAAACGTCTGCGATAGGCAGCCCATCCAGGCAGGCTGTGGATGCAGATTATGAATTCCCAGGACCAACAATGAACCTAGCTCAGGAGGACGATGTGGTGGTGCCGTGGGGATTTCAGCTATCCAAAGATCTGCCCCAACCTGTTTACTAAAACCGGTATCACTAACTTTGTGACTTGTTCTGCAGGCAAATTCATTTCAAAAAATGTGGCTGTAGGAAGGACAAGTGCTACAGAGAACTGAACTCTGATCAGATAGGAAGGGGGGCTGGTAAGTGGTGGTGAAGTCATGAATCATTGAGGGAAGGCTACTAGGTGGCTTTGGAATTTGGGGCTGGACGTATACATGAGAAGTGTATCTTAGAAAAAACTACAAAAATAACAATCTGGCAGTATGTTAACAAATGAAGGATCAAAGAGGAAGGCATCTAAAGAAACCCCAGTTGCTGCCAAGGAAACTGGTGTGGTCAGGTCTTAAGGGTACACGTGACGGAGGAGCAGATAACCGAGGATGAATACAAAAGTCTTGCCCAGACAACTTTAATACAGTTTCAGGAATGCTGAAGTCAAAATCCAAGACACTGAAAAGGAATTTAAAGATATATTTAGGGGTAGAAAAAAAGAGAAGTTAGGAACACTATTTAGATCAGATTATTTAATAGCAACAGAAAACAGATATACTCATCTCCTCTATAAAGAGAATGCTCTACAAACCAAAAAGGGCAAAACAGAGCTGTGTGCATGAGTCTAGGTCCATCCAATGGGACCACAGAAGTCAGGTCAGTAACAGCTGAGGAGTTTAGAAACCAGGAAAGGTGGCACCAAACATAAAAAGATTCCTATATTCAAAAGGGAAAACACGTAGACTCTGGCAAATATTGATTCATGAGTTGATGCAATCCCTGGAAAATTCTAAGGTGAATTATTACACAAAAGGTCAATAAGCACTTGGAAAAGGAAGTAATGATCACTAGGCAGCGACAGGGGTTCACTGTGAACTGTGTATCTTTTACCAATTGGTTTATTAGAAGGAGAGATTAAGGATGCCAGAGACACAGTCCATGTGGCTTTTAGCAAGATATTTTCCAAGTTATTAATTGTTGTGTCCTTGGACTAGAGATAGAAATGTGAGCTCAGTGATAGCACAGTCAGGTAAATGTAAAGGTCTGTTACTGACTGAGGAACTCTAACCCAATGGGTATACTAATAAATAGAATATCAAAATGAATGGGGCTCCTGGTGCTGCCACTGAGTTTTTCTAGTCTTTTTTTTTTTCTTCTCTCCATGATTTAAAACTTCCACTGAGAATGAGAGGATAACGTGATGCTGGAAGGGAAAGTAAGTATTTTGAAAAAGCATTTAAAAGCTGTTGACTGGTTAGAACAACAAGGTATAGTAACATAAATCTCATTGGGTACAAATATAAAGTTCTGTACTCAAATTTTAGAAAATCAATTGTGTACATACAAGATAAAGGATAACCTAAACATTTTTTCTGGAATGAAAACTAAGATTCAGTTGCACAGTGTGGCAGCCCATAGAGCTGGTGCCAGTTGAGTGTGATCTAATTCAAATACAGAATCAAAAGAGAAGGTAAGAGTCCCACTGAGCCTGAGCTGGTCAACATCTGAAGGGGTGGATTCCGTTTCAGATGAGAGAGTCTGGAATGGAACTGATAACATGGAGTGTGCTCAGAGGCAGGGGCAGCTGGAAACGACGTGCTGCAGGAAACGCCTGAAGAACCAGACACATTTCGGCGGGGGGAAAATGAGATTTCAGGGAGTCAAATACTATCTTCCTCCACATGAAGGCTCAGTGAGAGAACTGCAGTTACTTGATGATGGTTCAGAAGGCAGAACTTTGGCTAAAGAGAAGAAACTTAGCTCTGTATATAGCAGAACATTTTGACAATTGAACTAAGTGTTGGCAAAGATGCAGAGAAGTTGGAAACCTTGGTCATTAAAAGAAGAAGAAGAAGAAGAAGAAGAACTATTTAATAATGAATTGGGCTGCTCTATGAGGTAGTAAGTCCCTCCTCTCCGGAAGTATGCTAGTGCAGGTTAGAAAGGCACTGGTCCAAGACATTGTAAAGAAATTCCTCCCTCACAGTTGGTGAGATGTTGGATTTAATGGCCACTGAAGGCCTTTCAAGGAGGAATTGGATACCATGAGGATCCGACTTCTATACTAAACAAGTCACGAGGTGTTTAGACAGCACACATAGCAAGAGGGCTTCCGATGACATCACTGACTGCTTATGCTTTCAATATTTAAAAATCCAGTTAGATACAATACATAGATTTTAGGTTATTGACGAGACTGAGCAAGTAATACAATAAGCATGCAGTATTACCTTGACGGGATAGGAGAAAAGCTTAACAAAGCCAAAATCATCTCCGGTGGCTAGGAGGGAAGAGTCTTTGGTAAGACTGGCCGCATTGACATCGGTCACGTCGCTATGCGCTGGCCAGATGCCCTCACAGGTGGGCCCCAGAACGCACGTCCACGTGTCCCACTCTATCTTCTCAATCTTAAAAGGAGAGAAAATGAATATATTTTCGCACAACCCAGAGATCTTTCTCGTTGGAAGCACAGTTGGTGTGCAACGTTACAGTAGTTCCTGGTGTACAGCATGGTGACTGCCCAAGACTATGCGTCCATTAAGCTCTGCTCAGCACAAGTGTAGCTCCCATTTGTCACCATCCAAGTCTATTACAATACCACTGACTGCAGTCCTTGTGCTGTATGATCTGTTTTTCTTTTTAAAAAGAAACGATATGAAGCGGAGTGGCTCTAACTGAAGACTTTGCCAACATCAGGCATTTGTGTTGTGATCTGAGGTGTAAAAGTTCTAAACTGCATTTTTGAGTGGACTCTGCATTATCTTAATAAACACTACAGTCAGACAGCCATATATTTTTCTATAGATAAAATCAAAATTTTGGAATTGTGGAAACCAGATAGCAAGAAAATCTCTTAGTTCTTCCCTAGATATGTACCATCATTGAAGCCATAAACTGGATCAGGGTTTCTCAGTGACAGCGTTACTAAGATTCTAGGCCAGATGATTCTCTGGGGTTAGGGACTGTCCTGTGCACAGTAGTATTCTACAGGCATCCCTCTCTTCTACCTGCCAGTAGTCCCCCTTCCCAAGTAGTCCCCAGACATTGGCAAATGCCCTGGGGGAGAGGCAAAATTGCTCTCAAAGGAGAACCACTCTGCTACATTGATCACTCAGGCTGATCAGTTAGCACATTATTTTTAAAAGTCACAGACATAACTTTTGTTTTAAAGGACCACTTTCTAGAAGGAATGAGTAATAAGATTCTGCAGCTAGCTTAAAATCCTGTATGCTACAGAGAGACGATCTTAAAAAACTGAAGAACTGTTCATACTGCATTGTCCTAAAATATATATTTTATCCTTTAAAACTATTTTGTCTGAAATTCATAGACAGAAGACTTAAAATTCATATAGGTCAAATCGTGATATAATCTAGGCTTTCCTTTTTAAAATAAACAACAGTAACCACACTGTGTGTTAGACTTCCCCGGGGAGTCTGATCTGCTAGTATCTCCTAGTATTACAGAGGAACAACAAGATAAGATGCAGCTAGGGTTTTAGTCACAACTCGGGGAGGTGTTAAACGTATTTTAGTTACTGAAATTTCTCATTTCACATTCTGTCCTTTCTGGACCCACGCAGAACTGGAACCAAAAAGCTGCACTGGCTCTGGTGATTTGGGAGGCCTCGGGCAGGACCACAGGCAGGGGTGACTTGAGGTGGCTTAAAGTGGCCTTCACAGGAAGAGAAGGGCACCATTCCTTCTGGTTCTACAAGCAGTCTTTCTGGCCACTGACTCCCTTCCAGGTTCCAGGTTCCATTTCTGAGACCCCCTGTCCATCCCCACTGCCAGCGCGCCCTTTGTGGCACTTTCCTTGACCTCGTTATCTAGGGCTCACCCTGCAGTCACCCCAGCAGATCCCCCTTGGCCAGATCTGGACCCTGTGGTCCCCAAGCAAATATCTCATTTGCTGGAAGCTCTGGAAATTGCATTTAAAATGGAACATTAAGTATGACCCCTGCAACCCACAAAACCCCAAAGTGGTAAACTTATTAAAACTCCTGGAACTTAGATGGAAGAAGGGTCTTCAAAGGGTTTTTTCCACAGCACCTTGCCTCACAGCTGCATCATTACCATGGTGATTTTCCAGGGGAAGGAACTGAAGCCCAGAGAGGTGAGCCCCGTAAATTGTAAATCACAGCCAGCTTAGGAGGCAGAGGGGAAGCAAGCTCAAGAGAGCCGGCCTCCTAGTTTAGTGTGGCTTTAACTGTACCGGGCTGCATCATACTGACTTAAACAGACATTTTAATATTTGTCATACTTAACAGTTTGCTGAGTAAGCTTTGCATTAATTTCACCATGGCTGTTTAAAGAAAAAAAGAATCTTTTTCGTAAAGAGGATTTCCCAAATCTTTCCTATGCAGCTGAAGGGCCTGACAATACTGGTAAAGGAAATGCTGAGCTGCCTTTCCAGGGCCCTGAGGAGGCAAGACAGGGGAGACTGGACATGGAAACATCAGCGTGATGGCCTCCCCAAACAGCAGCACCAGGGATCAGCTTCTGAGATACCAACTGTGTACCACAGAGCGACAAATGAACTCTTCAGAGCCCGAGCCTGGTACTGCAAGGAGCCTTGTAACATTAATTTCCCTCATGTTCATACTCTTCTTATACATAGTAAGTGCCCAGTGGTCCCAAGCTGGAGTCATTCCCCCCTCCACCACTGGGTTAGGTTGAATTTTACTATAGTATACTTATTTTGGGGCACCAGAACATGAAGGGAAAAGACAAATGAAGAGATGTAAAATGATGTTTAAATACACAGGAGAAATCCAAGAGGCCCTATGGTCAAGGCTGCCAAGTCACACACGGTCCCCTCAAGACTGGGACCGCAGCTCCACGGCTCCTGCTGTTGTGGACCCTTCCTCTCCCTCTCTGTAAAATGAGACTGACAACCATCACACTAGTCTGTTCTGGAGACAAAAACAGGCTTATGAAGCACCGAGAACATTCACCAAGTATCTAGTGAACAAGTGACATAATTTAAAACATCTCTTACTCAAGGCTATAGAGGCTTCTTTAAAAAAGTTAAAATAGCAACTGATCAGAGAGAAATAAATTGGGATCTGGGAGTGAGAGCTATTGACCAGTCAACAATCTCCATGAACATAACGCCATCATCTATGACAACTTCTGTTTCTTACATAGTGCATACGTACTTTAGAAACCATGAAAACATTATGAATGGGTGCAGGTCCCAGTGTCCCTGTCCCACTTTGCAATGATGGGGTAGTTTCTATTACTAGCAAACTGAAGTCAGAGAGAGGCGGATGCTTGTCCCTCAGCTGTGTACCCTCTGACCCCTTTCCTTCCTCAGAAGCAAGACTTCCTTTTCTTTCATCAAAGGTTACACAGCAAGTAAGTGAATCAGATTGTCTCGTGGGGCTAAGACAAGGTCCTTAGGGCTCAATCAGGCAATAACCTTTTGGCCATCTGCGTTCGCATGGACCCCGAGAGAGCCACTTGCCCACAAGAGCAGCAGAGCCTTTAGGAAGGCATTAGTTCATAGATTCAGAAATTGTATATAGGCTGGGATTTCAATAATTAAAAAATGACCTCAGTGGCCAAGGACATGAGGAAAACAGGAAGAAGGGAAACAATTTGATACAAATGGATGGTCAGGTTGTACTTCTGTCTTGAAAAGTAATTTCTCCCACTATTGTTGCAGAAGATAATGCTATAATAAATAGTAAAGAGTGAGAAAGCATGTTTCAAGCATTTATGTTCACAGAAAGCTGAGCACAAAAGGACAGGGTATGTCCAGTGGAAGAATGACTATGTGGTATCTAAGCTGCTAGCTTAGTCGGTGTCTCCCAGCAGAGGGAAACGGAGCAGGACGCAGACTGCAGGAATGCACCATGCTACATCAGCAGCCCCGGGGATCCATAGGTCAGAATGGAGGGAGCTGGATTAAGCAGTCACATTTAAGACACGAGCAAGCTTAAAGGTACACTGAATATAACCCTTACTGATGGATAATAAGTGACAGGTTTTTATTTAAAATGGACATGTTACATCTTCACAAAACACTTTTTAAAAAGCTCTGTATAGGAATGACTGTTACCTCTGAAGGTCTTATTATATGCCGTTTGCCTCTTGGAGCTTCAAAAAAGAGTTGTTCTTTGGCACCCGAATTAACTTGCAATAATTTTCCTGGTACGAGAGAATGAAGCAGAAAGACAATTCACATCTGCATTTATCTTTCTATTGTAAAGAGCTAAGCATGGTTGCAACTATTCGGATTCATTTTAATCAGTCTCATAAATTGAGCAAATAAATGGTGAATTCTCCAGAAGTGCATGTACAGGCAATTACATGGCATGGCTCAGACCCTGGAGCCAGGAATTTGTCAATGGGTATCTCATTCCTTTTAATGTGACCTTGCACAGCCCTCCTAGAATCAAGCCTGCTGTGTTTTACTCTGTTTCAATGGAAGTACATATTTCTCAAAAGACTGACAAAATCTCGGGGGTTTTTTGCCCATTTTCCTAGTTGTACAAGCATGCAGTAAAAGGAAACTGCTTTGGCAAGAACTATGGCATCAGACATGAGAACCTTGTGGCAAGCATCCACATTTACCCAGACCTAAATTCTACTAAATTTGTCCTTTGAAATTTAGAAACTGGAAGATAAAGACACATAAAACAACCTATAAATGCTCTCCCCACCCCCATCTTACTTGAAAATTTGTAAAGAAATCCAAGATTTTCCCCAAAGTGTTGAGCAAAAATGCCCTTTTGGTCTGATATAAAATTAAAATCTTAAATTTGTCTTGATCAATGTTGAAGATGAGATATTCCAAATCTCCTCCCAGCACCTCACTAATCCTTTATAGCTTGAAATTTAAATGACTCAAAAGATATAGACTGGTATTTTTTCAGCATTTTAAAAACACCGGACATTTCACACACATGTAGAAGTAAGAAGAGTCTGAAGAACCCCTGTGTGCCCAGTGTTCAGCTTCAAAAGTTACAAGCTCATGGCCCAACCCCGTTCCATGAGCCTCTACTCAGGCCCTCACCAGATTCTTCTGAAGTTAAGCTCAGATGGCCTAATATTTCATCCTAAATAATTCCGTGTACATTTACATCATACCATTTCTTCCCCTGCTTTCCACCCATAATCTGTACACCTAGTAGTCTTAAAATGTCCTTCCTGCAAAAGTATTATCAAAGTAAGAACTCCGTGTCTTCTACCATGCTCTTTAATGCTCAGGTGGGTGCCACCTGGGTCTGCAAGCTGGTGTGGCAAACCTTCTGAAGCTGCAGGTCTATTGCTCAGTGATTAATTAAAAATAAGGCTATTTTTGTAACTGAAAACCTTACTTGTTACTAATTTGCTGGGTTATAATATGGTGATAAGGGGCCTTGGCTGTGAGGAGCAAGTGAATCTGAAAATGCTTCCTTTGAAAGGGGCACATTTCCCTGAATTTATGGCTGAACATACACAAACAAGAAAAAAAAAAGGTAGTTAAATGAGTTTTGGCTATTTAGTATTATAAAAAAATGAATATTTTTCCAATGAACTAAATAGACCTACAAAGTATTTTTTAGGATTCTCAAGAGGAAGTGCAAATAACAAATGATCTGGCAAAGGGATCAAAGAATTCAATGAAAACGTTCTTTGATTCAGTGGCTAACTTTAGATAGCTTCTGGCCATGAGATACTAAGAACCAAAGAACTCAATGAATCATAATCTCAAAGAATCATAATTCCCAGATAATCCCAACAATTCACCTTACACTGTAGTTTCAAAGGTAATATTTTAAAGAATACCCCAAAATTATTAGAATAGTTAAGTGAAGCACTTTATAATTGCAAGATTATGAGAACATCTAAGCACAAGAGACAAGCACCAGGAGTGCTGCCCAGCACCATACCACAGGGTACCAACCTAGCTCATGCCCTTTTCCTGAGAACTGCCCCGTGCCTTGGGCTGGATGGACCCCATGGCCATGTTTATCCTCTGGAAGACAATGACCCAGGACGGGCCAGGACAGAGATGGGAGTGGGCACTCAAATTCCCTTTCCTGGGAACTCAGAATCTGGGAGACCCAATCAGTGGGTACCTAGCTGGGATAAGATGGGAACTTTGGAAGTGAGGGTGGCATTTTGGGGCAACTGAGTGGACCACATGCCAATGAATTAAGGAAAGCTGCCTGTGCAGAAAGAGGGGCCAAAAGCAGACACTAGACTGAGGACAGCAGTGAACACTGAACTGAGCTTCCTTGGAGCAGAAGAGGAGAAAAGAGGGGAGAAGTGCTTGCTTGGTTTTCTGGTTCACTCCTAAAGCCAGTTCCTTAGGAGACATTGCTTCCAGCTCTTGGATTTCATGAGCTATCCCTATATCTTCCCAATAAGCTCATTGCTCATTATTATTTTAAAAATTTTAAGCTGAGTGGGTTTGAGTTCCTTGCAACCAAGGATATGAAGGAATTTTTTAAAAACTGCAACAATTCTTTGTTAGGAAAGTGGAATTATGGGTGTGATTCCTCCCTCTACCCCCACCCTATTCTTTACTGTGGTTATTACTTTTTTTTAAGCATAGAAAAAATATTTAGTCACCACTTTTTTTCTGCTGACTTCTGCTGTCATATAAGCACCGAAATATTCTGAGAACAGAAGCAAAGAGCAAACAATCTGTATAATCCACTTATAATTGCCCCTTAGTAAGAGTAACCCTATTCTTTCAGAATCCTCACATTTTTATTCACTAGAAATGTCTACTCACAAGGAGGAAGAGAATTGGAAGGGCCAGATGGCCTCGTTACTAAGTGGGTATAGGAAACCACAATCCCCATAGGTATAGAGAACTAGACAATCCACAAAACTGATTCACACCCATCATTCCAGTTGCCATATAATTTACAAGTTAGAACAGTTCTGAAATTCAGACTAAATGTACCCAATATATCAGACCATTTGCAATGGAAATGGCAAGGAGCGTTCTCTTACCGCCCCAACTGTTCACTGAAAAACAATCTTACAGTCCTGGTATTTCTAGAAACAAACTACTATCAGCTAGAAAATGTTCTTCCATATTTTCTCTCTCCCTACATTCTTTTTTTCTTTCTCATGCATTTTGTGCAGGAGCTTTCACTTAGGGGAGCTGGTATTCCTGCAACAGCCTGATGTGCTTCTCGATTTCTTAGGACCTGTGGTTGCCATGGACACGAAAGGCTGCATCGGCTGGTGACTGCACCATCCCCGCCCCTGACAAGCCAGCTGGCTCTGGCAAATGTGTTCTCTATTTTTGACAAGATCAAAGCAATAAAACAGAAGCCTGCTCCTGAATTCTGCTCTCTAGCCCCGCCAGACCCTCGAGGCCCTGCCATGAAAAGTGAGGCTGGTCTTGAGGCAGTATGGCATGCTCCTGAGGTCAAGCCCTGTGAGAACTGGGATATCAGGAGCACTAGCATACCAATGCGACACATGTCTCATGGCCGTCATGCTGGAGTTACACCAGGGAAGATCCACGGGCATACTTGCTCTCATTTTCCAGATAGAATAACCCCCCGAAAATCAGAAGTATTCTATTCTCCTCTCCATCCATAGAAAACATTTAGTCTGATGTGCTCACCTGACCCAAGGGGCCACTTAGGACAGGAGGTGAGGAGGCTTTTCAAAGACCTTAGCCTCCTCACTTCCTGGGGACTTTTCCATCACCCTGAGCTCCAGCTGGACCACAGAGGCTGGCTTAGGGCAGAATTATGGAAATAGTGAGGTGTGTCTCTCTCCCTCCAAAGTGATGGCTCCACATCTATATAAACCATCATCTGGACAGCTCATGATTGCAACCTACTGATCCTGGCCAAGATCCTGCTCTTTCCATCTAGGATTTACTCCTCTTTATAGCCCTAGCATCCCACACAGGGCCTATACATTTACAGAATTAATTTTTTAGAGATTTTATTTGTTTGAGAGAGAGAGAGTAAAAACATGGGTAATTGCAGAGGGAGAGGGAGAAGCATGCTCCCCGTTGAGCAGGGAGCACGATGCGGGGCTCAATCCCATAACTCAGGGATCAGGATCTGAGTCGAAGGCAGACTGATGGAGCCACCCAGGTGCCCCACATTTGCAGAATTTTAAAAAAATACCCAAAACACAAGTAAAAAGATGTAGCAAGATACCATTTCATACCTACAAGGACAATGACTATAAAAATGATGCCCCAAACCAGAAATAACAAATATTGGTGAGCATGTAGAGAAACCCGAATGCCATACTCTGCTGGTAAGAATGTAAAGTGGTGCAGTTGCTATGGAAACCAGTACGTTGGTACCTCAACAAATTAAACATACAATCACCACTGACTCAGCAATTCCCCTTCTGGGTCTATACCCCCCAAAAATTAAAAGCAGGATCTAGTATACCCAAGTTCATAGCCGCCTCCTTCACAATGACTAAAAGGTGGAAGCAACCCTGGTGTCCATCGATGCATGACGGGATAAACAAAATGTGGTCTGTACATACAGTGGAGCATTGTTCAGCCTTAAAAAGGAAGGAAATTCTGACCCAAGCTATCATATGGATTAATCTTAAGGACCTTATGTTAGGTGAGATAAATCAGTTACAAAAAAACAAATACTGGGGCTGCCTGGATGGTCTGGTTGGTTAATTTCAGCTCAGGTGGTGTTCTCAGGGTCGTGAGCTCAAGCCCCACCTCCACACTGTGCTCAACAGGGAGTCTGCAAGAGAGTCTCCCTCTCCTTCTCCTCCTGCCCTCCCCGCACTCGCACTCTCTTTCCCTCTCTAAAATGAATGAATAAATCTTTTTTTTTAAAGATTTTATTTATTTGACACAGAGAGATCACAAGTAGGCAGAGAGGTGGGCAGAGGCAGAGCGAGAGGGGGAAGCAGGCTCTCTGCTCAGGGCTCTGTCCCAGGACCCTGAGATCATGACCTGAGCTGAAGGCAGAGGCTTAACCCACTGAGGCACCCAGGCGCCCCTAAAATAAATCTTTAAAACACCCAAATTCTGTCTGATTCCACTTACATGAAGTATCTAGAGTTGTCAGATTCAGAAAGACACAAGGAAAATGGTGGTTGGCGGGCGCTTGGGGGGTGGCAGGGAGAAGGGGAGTTACTGTTTGGTGGTTTATAAGATGATTGATTTCCGCACATGGGCGGCAGTGAAGGGTGCACAACAGTGTGGTTGCAGCTGATGTCCCTGAACCGCACATTTAAAAATGGCTAAGATGCTAAATTTTATGTGTTTTTACCGCAATTAAAACTAATGTAAAAGAAATCTTCCCAACTGAAATTTATTCTTCCTATGTTCCATTTTCTCTTGTAAATAATAATTGAGCATAGACCCCCACCAATGGTCACTGAAATGGTGGGGTTTCGCACATTGTACCATGTACTGTGTGAGTGTTAGATTCCCAACAAAATGCCCTGGTACTCTACTCTGTGTGCACCAGGCCGCCTGACTGTCCTAAACCCTGCTCCCAAGATGGTGTAAAGAGGGACGTTACCTAGAGGACATCCAGGGGGAAATCACTTTTTTTTTTTTTTTAAACAATAAAGTGGAGAACATCCATAGAGGGGGGCTAAACTGTCTCCCTCTACCCCCTGGGCCTCCCTGGTGCCTAGAGGACTCTCAGGCCAGGAGTGTCCCACCTAGTCACCAAGGCCAGCCTAGGCCCTGCGTCTGGCCAGGCGTGGACATGAAAGTGAGAGGGACTTATATGATCTCCCTCTGCCCTTGCTAGGACTTGCACCTTACAATCCACAGCATGCTTCCATCCATCTAGTGCACTGCGTAAAATACCTACGGGTTGTGAGGCTCAAATAAAATCCAAATTTCAGGGGGGCAAGTATGGTTAAACATGAACACCTGCCTAGCAGAAGTATCTGTCCGACTATGGCCAGTACTTCAACAGATACTTGAAATAGAATATTCTGGCAACTCTCAAATCATCTCACTTGGATTGAGGCCCTCAGCCCCCCTCTCTCCTGGCTGATTTTAGTTGCTTTCCAACTCCAGGCTTCCTCATCCTCCCAAGATGGCAGGGGTTGCCCCACCCTAAGTCCCTAGAGTTACCTAATCCCTCCATGGTAAAGGGCAGGGCTCAGCTCTGGCATGTTGTAAAGGTTCCTTCACAGTCTATCCTGGTCTGTCTCTCCACAGTCTTCTCCCTTCTTGCCCTCAGCCAGTCAACATTAGTTTCTTTATCTCCCCCTGTTCTTCCCACCTCCTGTCTTGACATGCCATCTTCCTTCTGAGTCTAGAATGCTCATCCTAGACTTCATCACCTGGTGAACTACTACTAGTCTTTCAAGATCCACCTCAAAGGCTGTTGCTTCCATGAGGCTCCACAGGTTCCCCTGTGAGCTCTTTCCTCAGAGGCACCTCTGGGCTTGGTGCTTTTCTCTCAGTCAACTAAAACTTCTTTGAAAGCTGGGGCCCCGCCCATTCCTAGACGCCTACCCCAAACTCTAACATCCGCCAAGTCCCTGGGATGAGACTTAGAAGTGACCCACCCTGTAACAGTGCCCCTCCACCCTGCATGCCTAATGCTGACGCAACCCATTCCGAGGCCCTGCACGTCCCTGCCCTGTGACTCCCCGCTTCTTATTCCCATGCCTTACCGTCTGGGCGCCTGCACTTCAAGTATAAGTCTATCTCCCTCACTAACTTACAAACTCTGGTGAGGACTATAGGAACTGTGTCTTACTTCTGAATCATCCACATTGCCTGGCTTAAAACTTCATAGGTAGAAACTGGATTTGTCATGGCCATGACTTGGAGGAGGTAGGGGAGTTTTGGAGAGCAGGGTGACATGAGGTGCGCTGAATGTAGCTCTCTACCTGTGCCGGAAGGTGAAAATTGCTGGAGACTTCTTGGGCTGTTCTTCGGGGGGGTGGAGCACTGATAGGAAAAGTGAAAATGGGAAGGGAGAGATGCAGGGCCAGGACAAGCACTGAACCCATAGGTGAGGGAGTGGCTTGCTACGGTAACAGAAGGCGCCATGTACCTTTAATGGTCTTAAAACTCAGTGGCTTGAATAATAATAATAATTGTAGTAGTAGTAATAAGACAGAAAAAATACTCAAAATGTTAACAGCAGGTGCCCCTGGAGTGTAAGGTTACAGTCATTTATATTTATTGTGGGTTCTCTACTCAGGTTTTCTCCAAAACTCAACCGGTCTTCTCTCTGGAAATAACACGTGAATTGACTTTTTTTTAAAAAACAAAGATTATATCTTAGAAGCCACAACATACTTTACCTCTTGAGTCCCAGTCAATGTGTGTAATATAACTAGAAGCACCTTTACAGATGCCAACCCGTTTGCTTGTAAGGACATTGTAAATATCCACAAAGTTATCATGGGATGCCACAGCAAGGTATTTTCCTGTATCTGTAAAGAAAATGTGCAGTTAAAACCAGTAAAACCAAAGTGTTTTACATAGGAATTTACATGCAGGAGCTTATTTCAAAATGGGAAAATGATCAAGGAAGTATTTAAGTAGTCTGTTCTTGTAAATTTTTGTCCTGACATAGTCTAGAAAGTCTCTGCTATAATCTTCACCTTTTGAAAATTTAATATCAGAGATCATTTCTTTTCTGTGATGGAAGGAGACCATGTCTTCAACAGTGTCAGCATTTACGACCAGGAAACTCCCATCATTCAAGCCAACTGCTAAGGCTTTCCCATCAGGGGAGAAGGCACAGCATCTTCCACCTACAAAAGAATCCACAAGGAACAGTTATCAGCATGATTCTATTATCAAGCAGACTCAATGAAGAGAAGGAAACATCTGCCCATGTGCATTATGCATAGACATGTGATGGTGTCTTTAACATTACTTGTGAGAAGAACTACGGCTTTGTAATTTAAAACATACCTTCCTTTCAAACCCAAGGACAATGATCAGAATGCTAAAACAAGAACAATAACAACAACACTCCACCAAACAAAACATTTTCTTTTTCTTTAAGGCTTATCCATTCATTTCTTACTACTTGAAATACCTGGAATTTTCAAAAGACCCTGGAAGTGAATGGGGGAAAGGAGTGAAGGATTAATAAGACCAGTACCTTTGGTTCCAAGAAAAGAGAGGATATTTGAGAACAGGAATTCTGGAATTCAGTTTCCAGAAACTTTTTTGAATATCATGCCTTACACACAAAACTGGCTTTAGAGACCTTGTTGATCTTAGAGTCACTCCAAGTCTTTGATCAAAGAGTCTTAAGAATTCTAGAGGTGAAATATTTTATCCTGCTTCTTCTGTCATGAACAACACTCCTTCTGAATGTGTAAATAAAACTAAACAGTATGGGCTGCCAGTACCATGTGAGCCATGTTTTCCACTGCTTTTCGGGGTCACAGGGAGATATTTCCGAATGAGGATGGACTCTGTGGGGGGGCACTTAAAAGGAACCTTGTTTAAGAATATCCCCCCATCTTTCTTATTGTCCAGACTTTGGTAAGCTCCCCTCCCAGGGACGGGACAGTCACACAGCCTTGTGCTAAGGCACTCCAAACTCGTTTGCACACGCTCCCCTCCATCACAGTTCATTGTATGCTAAAAGCTGTGTCATACCAGCAACTCCAAACTGCCTTATCTAAACTCCATCTTCCTTCATGCACTCAAGCAGCAACAAGTCATTTAGGTACTGCGAGTCACGCCTGGTGCCAGGGCCAAGAGAACACAAGACAAGCCTGCCCTTGGGGAGAGTCCTCAAGATTAGGTTAACCATACGCTGCACCGTACAAACCAGGACACTTCTCAGAGTGAAAGGGAGAGCTATTAATAATTACTCCAGGAAAACTGCTATGAACTGGATTGAATGGTCATCCATCTAAGATATGTTGGTAGTTGTTCCACTGAACTAATTTTTAACCTAGTGAGTAAAGTCCATTGTCTGACACTGAAGTCACTCCCAAGGAGGTCTTAGTATATCAATTTCCCCATATAAATTAGTGGTCAAAGGATTCAGTCTTGCAGTGTTAGGGGCATGGGCTTCAGAGTCAGACCTGGGTTTGAATCCTGACTCCCTCACTGACTAAGCCCCCAAGTCCACTATAAATAAAGGCAAGATGGCAGGGAAAAACAGCCTCAGGCAGCAGCCGCAAGCTTGCTCTCTGAAGCCCACTCTGTCTGGGTCTGAGTTCAGTTCTGTCACCCACCAGCTGTGCAATTTCAGGCAAACAACCTAAATTCTCTGTGCCACAGTCTCTCAGTCTGTACATGGTGATAGTAATGGACTTCCTCCTTACGTTCCTGTGAAGACCAAATGCAAACTGCGAGGAATCCATAGCTCAACAGGCCCAGCTACCATCATTTTCCTATTGTCTTGACATCTTTTTTCATTTTATCCCTCGGCAATACATTCTCCACATCTCTCTACTTGTAAAACTACCCGGTACAAATATTTTAGGGCCGGACCCCCAATCTCAGCCTTTCCTAAGAACTTCCACAAATGCTTTGAGTCTCAGCTGAAGTTGTCCTTGGCAGCAGGCCTTCTCCTGAGCCTCCACACAACCTGCCTTGTACCAGACATCTTTCATTTGTCTCTCCCCATCCGCTCTCCTCCCCTCCCTGTGCATGTGC
>RCUC01124224.1:0-11876 GCA_003697995.1 Taxidea taxus jeffersonii | reverse complement strand
AAAAAAAAAAATAAAATCTTTAAAAAAATGTTTCTTTCAATTACAAATGTTGGTCCAAAAAACAATGGCAACAAAACAGAACTACAATAGAACAAACAGCCCTGGTAGCACACATGCACACGCATGCGCGCACACACACGTACACACACGCACACACACACACAAATCACATATTTTCAGAACTCACTGTAGTGGCTGCAGATACCTTGAACACTGTTTACAATCCTTCCGGTTCAAAACTGTCATAGTTGTCAGCCCTGCTGCTGGATTTGTTATTTAATGTACTGATAAAAAAGGATATATACTACTGTATCATAAATCAGGTTTTAAAAAATCCATCTGGTAACTATTTCTTTTCTGTTTTTTAGACAGAGCATGCAGGGGTGGGGGAGGGAGGGAGATAATCTTAAGCAGGCTCCGTGCCGAGTGTGAGCCTGATGCAGGACTCGATCTCATGACCCTGAGATCATGGCCTGAGCTGAAATCAAGAGTTGGATGCTTTAACTGGCTAAGCCACCCCTGTGATATATTTCAACATACTGTTTTCCTTTGTAATCCCGTGTATTCTGTTTTACGCATTCAAAAATATTCTGAGAAGGAGTCTATAGGCTTTACAGATTGCCAAGGGGGTCAAAGGATGTAAAAGCTGGCCCCCACACTCTAGATCTTCTGAAGCACTGAATCTGCCTTCTCCCCTCCCAGAGGTCTGAACACTAGCAACCGCACGCAGGACGGAGTAACATGGAAGGAGCGTCTCAGACTCACAGATGGGGACTCTGGCCAGTGGCATGCCCCAAATCTCTATCAAGTACAAAGTGTCAATTATGAGGTGTTTTTTTTTTTTTTTAATGATCAAAAAGCTAACTACTTAATTTTTGTCTTCACTGAATCCTTAATTAAAATGGGGGGGGCCCCAACACCAAAAAAGTTGTTAGTCTCGCAGAGTGAGACACTTCATGTCCCTTGTTAAAATCACATACGATGAGGTGTAAAGACAAGAACATATGCAGGAAACGACAAAGAAAGGAGACTAACGCAAAGAAACAACAAAAAGCACCCTCTGCCCAAGACTGCACGTGCCAGAGCGACTCCAAAGATGAACTCCGGTTTCTGATGGTAAGTACCAGAAGCGGACAGAAAAGGGCCCAAATCTTGAGTGAATAGTAAATGATTTTTAAAATACGTAGACACCTGTGGAACCACTCCCTGGATCAAGATAGAAATATCTTCAATGCCCTGAAAGGTACCCAGTCATACTGTGAAAAGTAACCATTGCCCTGACTTCTATCACCACAATTCATTTCACTTGCTCTCGGATTTCGAAGAAATGAAATCCTAGTGTGTGTATTTGTTTGCGTCTGGTCTGTCCTTTGGCACCATGTCTGTGACAGTGGCTAGTCCCCAGTGTATGTATGTATCCTCCGGCTGATGGACATATGGGCTGTCTCCAGTTTGGGGTCGTTAAGAATAAAGTCACATGAACAGTCTTGTATCTGTCTTTGGGTGGCCATAAGCACTCGTTGCTCTTGCCTGGGGCCACAGGAGGTAGATTTCAGTTCTAGAAGATACTGCTAAACTTCCAAAGGGGATGCACCAGCTTACATTATAAGCAAGATGTGCAGAGTTTTAGTTGTTCCTTGTCCTCTGACCAGCTCTTAGCATTTTGGGCATTTTCCTTTTAGTGGTTCTGGAGTGGGCATAGTAGTGCCTAACTGTGGCTTTAATTTTGCAATAAATCTTAAGTCTTTTTTAAAAAAAAGATTTTATTTATTTATTTGACAGAGAGGGAAAGTACAAGCAGGGGAAGCAGAAGAGGGAGAGGGAGAAGCAGGCTCCCCAGTGAGCAGGGAGCCCGATGCGGGGCTTGATCCCAAGACCCTGGGATCATGACCTGAGCCGAAGGCAATTGCTCAACTAACTGAGCCACCCAGGCGCCCCAACTTTAAGTCTTTTAAGTAAGATCTATTTTACAGAGGGTTTCAGAGATATAAAAGCTTTGTCTACAACATTTATGGTGACAATAACATCAGGAACACTTTGACATCAACAAGCAAGTTTGGAGGAAATACCCTGATGGACGCATTTGCCAAACAACTAAAGATTAACGCTGCAAATGCTCTTAGTTGTTTTATGCCCTCTTAGATAAATATTTGCTAAAAGATATTATGAAGAGTAATAAACCCAAATTTTTCTATGCTGCAGATATGCCTGAACATGCCCACAGTGTTAAATGAGGCCCGAGACTAAGAAATCCTGAATCATTCCTACATCAAATTCCAAAGCCCACAAAAGTTCCTTGTTGCCTTGTCTTTTTTAAGATTTTATTTATTTGAGGGATGCCTGGGTGGCTCAGTCGGTTAAGCATCTGCCTTCAGGTCAGGTCAGGATCCCAGGGTCCTGGGATTGAGTCCCGCATGGGGCTCCTTGCTCAGCGGGGAGCCTGCTTCTCCCACTGCCTGCTGCTCCCCCTGCTTGTGTACTTTCTTTCTCTTTGACAAATAAATGAATAAAATGTTATTTAAAAAAAATTTATTTGAGACGGAGAGTGAGCATGGGGAGGAGCAGAGGGAAAAACAGACTTTCTGCTAAGCATGAAACCTGAGATCATGACCCGAGCCCAAGCCAAGAGTGGGATGCTTAACCGACTGAGCCACTGTCTTTTTTTTTTATTTTATCCTATCTTATCTGATCTTATTTTATCTTGTTACCCCATTTATACTCGTGGGATGTGAAGGGGAGGACTGAACGAATCTGGCCAGGATATTTTGAGTAGAATGTAATCAAAATCTACATGTAATACCCTCATTTTATCTGAATGTTTGCTAGTGTTGGACTTGAAGCAGGGAATCTGCACCATGAACTTGAACTGCAGATGAGATTCCTAGTTTTATACAACACCTGGGAGTTCTCAGAGTCTGTTCCAGAGTGAGCCCAATTAATGAGAGAATGCATTTAAATGGACTTTACTTCAGTTTCTGGGTTTAAATTGCTGAGAGAGTGCTGGCAGTAAAGAAGATGGATTAAAAAAAAACACACTAAAGACTTCTGAATTGCAAATGCAAATAAATATAAGCTGGTTGAAAAAAGTGAAACCACACACAAAGTAAAATCTGTCTCTTTCCGTCCTCCATGTCCCTGTGCACATCCTTTGCCTTTGATAACCATTCTACCAGGGTCGTGTGGACAGTCTCAGACCTTTGTATGCATTTACAGAGGTGTGTTTGCTGCTACATTTGTGTATACAACCTAAGTTCACATCCATGTCCACATGTACATATACATTTGTAACAAACACGTATGTGTATACACATAGAATTTGTTTGCATAAATGGGGGGCTAGTGGAGCTATTACACTGAAACTTGATTTTTTCCACTCAAAGAAAATATCTTAGGGGGTGCCTGGCTGGCTCAGTCAGAAGAGCACACAACTCTTGATCTCGGGGTCGTGAGTTCAAACCCCACAGTGGATGTAGCGATTAAATAAATAAAATTTTAAAAAATAGAAATTATCTTGGAAATATTTCTATGTCAGTACATTTAGATTTACCTTGTTCTTTTCAGTGACTATGCAGGGTTTTAGAAAAATTAAATACTACAGTTGAGTGGAAATATGTGAAATCTGTAAAGGGCACGGAAGGACCTGCTGTGGCAAGTCAAGGTTTTCTGACCTCTTTCCTGACCTGCCATTTCCATTCTCTAGAAGCAATTACTGCTTAATTCTTATGTATCCTTTTGGAAACTTTCAAACTTATTTACCTTTTCATCTGTTAAAAAAATACATTACATATCCTAATCATTCTGGAACTGGCTTTTAGGTCTAACTGTACCCTAAACATTTTTCTATGCTATTACATACACTACTGCCTCATTCTTTCTAATCGCTACTAAGCATTTTATTGTATAAATGTATCATAATTTATGTAATTTATATAATTACTCCTTTACTGATGGAAACTGAAGTTGTTTTTTTTTTTTCCTGTTTAAGATAACGTTACAAGGGACGCCTGGGTGGCTCAGTTGGTTAAGCGGCTGCCTTCGGCTCAGGTCATGATCCCAGCATCCTGGGATCGAGTCCCACATCGGGCTCCTTGCTCGGCGGAGAGCCTGCTTCTCCCTCTGCCTCTACCTGCCACTCTGTCTGCCTGTGCTCGTTCGCTATCTCTCCCTCTCTCTCTGACAAATAAATAAATAAAATCTTAAAAAAATTTTTTTTTAAAAAAGATAACGTTACAATACACATTCTAGCAGTAGAAACTACTGGCCAAATGGTGTGCGCATTTTTAATTATTGCTAATTGTCCTCCCAAAAGATTGTCCTCGTCTGCATATCCCCCAACAATGTATAAGAGAATCCTCCCACATGAAGGAAGATTGATTTATAAAAAGCTGAAAGACTGTCCCTCTGCTCCACAATATACTAATTGGTACATACAAGTGAGCTGTAAGGGAGGTCTCCAGTGATCCACCCGGGGGTCACACTCATTTTAATTAATAATCTGAGCGAGCACACAGATGGCAGGGGAAGCACATTGGAAGGTAATGTAAAGCTCCTCAGTGGGTTAGCTAATAGGACAGGTGACAGAATCAAGATGTCAAAAAGAAAAAAAAACCTCTTGACAATTAGCAAGCACACTGATGAGATTAAGTTTAGTATGGACAACGGAAAATCCTATATTTGGGGACGAATTCAAATTGCATAAGTACAGGAAGGAGAAGGCCAGGTACTACAAAGCAGGAATCCGCACCCATTTCACTTGTCAGGAGACTGAGGCTCCAAGAAGTTGAGTCATAAACTGGTAAGTAATAGAGGGAGACCCGAACCCAAGTTTGTTTGACTCCAAAATTGTCTCCATTACATCGTGAAGAAGACTGGGGCAAGGGGCAGTGTTATCGAAAGTCCATAATGAATCACTGGCTTTATAAAAAGAGAGTGTGCCTGGCAAGGAAGGGGATGAGCCTACTCCCCCTGTCCCTTTGTGGGGTATACCTGGAGCCCCAAATTTAGTTCTGACCTCTTCAGCTTAACATCAACAACCACCCATGTGGCCCAGGAGCAGCAGTGAGGATGACGATGAGTGGAGCGGAGTCCACATCTTAGGAGGAAAGCAGCACATGTCGTGGAACACTGGAGGCCCACCATGGCGAAGAGGGCGAAGCCTTACAAAAAATGTAAATAGAAACTCTGGTGGAAAATAGAGACAGATGAATTCTGCCCAATAAAAAGAACCCTGGGGATGTCCTGAGTGATGAGGGTGACAGGACTGCCTTTTGTTCTAACGAGGGGCCCTTGCGGGGTCTCTCCAGAGCTTCCGGAGGGGGCAGCTTGCTAGGAAGCCCAAGCCTTGATCAGAAGCTTGTACCTTTCAGCCCCTCAGTGAACCCTGTGGGAGAGGAGGGACTGCGGGCTGATTTAATCATTAATGGCCAATGATTTGCTCCATCACGCTTTGGTGAGCACATGAAGGTGCCCGGAGGGCAGTCCTCCCAGCGGGGGCATGGGAGCTCCGTGCCTGCCCTCTTCCCCCAAAACCTTGCTCTGGGCATCTCTCCCGTCTGGCTGTTCCTGAGTTATATCCTTTATAGTAAACGGGATAGCAAGTGAAGGGCTTTCCTAAATTCTATGAGTCATTTTAGCCAATTATTAAACCTGAGGGGGGGTGTGTGGGAACGCCTGACTTTATAACCAAATGGGACAGAAGTGTGGGTGACCTGGGGACCTGATACTTGCAACCGGTGTCTGAAATGAGGGCCATCTTAGGGGACTAACTCGGGTAGTTATGTCCTAACTGAATCGTAGGGCACTTGGCCACTGTCCGGAGGAAAGCAACCTATCAAGGAGGGAGCAAGTTCCCCGTTCCGGCAGAAACCTTCGAGCAGAGACGGATGAGCTGACTGTGGCGAAGCTGGTGCCGAGGCTCTCGCCTTGGGTAGGGGACTGGCCTAGATGAACTCCGAGGCAGTGAGAAAGAGCGGACGGATGGGCGCTGATCTGCAGACTTCTTAGATGATGTGAACAACAACCCGGAAGCACTTAGGATGTTTTACAAGCATTTTGACATGACTGTGTGACCAAAGTCATGCTCAGGGGGTTCATTTCTTTAAACAGAGTCCAGACCTATCAGGGTGTTGTTACTCAGTTTGGTGCGGCGTTCCATGAAGGGGGTGCTGCAGGCTGGGGACGCACAGTAGGACCACACTGAGTTCTGCAACAGATCAGAAATTAAAAAGTGGGTCCTTTACTCCTGGTGGTCTCAGAAGTACAGCTCAAAGGCCTCGGCCTCACTGTGGCATCCCTAGTGAGGCCCTGTTTGACCATCCCAGCTAAGTGGGGCTTTCCCTCTTGCCTGGTGGCACACCTCCATCTGGCTTCCCCATAGTACTTGCCAACACTTGCTTTCTGCCTAGGTATTGTGTACCTGTTTATTGTCTCCTCCGCCTGCCGGTCTTCGAGGGCACCAGGCAGGAACTCAGCAATCCTACCCACCCCTATATCACCAGTGCACACACTACTTGGCACCAAGAAAGTATCCGACAAATGAGAGCTGAATGAATGACATGACGCGTTACGGGATAAGACACTCCTGATACAACTTTTGTTTTTGGTAATGGTGGGCTAGGTTATTCAACTAACCTTCCCATGGCAAAAACTCAAACTGCTCAAAAAATATTCAAACCATCTCTTTAAAAGCCCTTGGCATGCTCACAAGATAGTCCAGAAATGGCAGCCCAAACAGAGGCAAGTGGGAACCCAGAGGGGTAGGGGGACCATGGACATCTTTTTTAGCTTGAGGATATTTGTCAATCTGGGTAAAACTAAACTTGAGTTTTGGTGGCTTCATGGGGCCAGAGGGCAAAGCATCAAAGCCCCAGACCCGCTGAAGCAGGTCAGTGTAATAGGAGAACCCCCACATTATGCCGGAGCTCCAAAAGGGCCCCACGTTCAAGGAAACACATTCAAGGAAAAGGGGAACCCAAAGAGACCCCGTGGACCCCAAAGGCTACAGGGAAGGTTGTCAGTGCTGAGGAGAGCAGAGCTGGGAGTATCTCTGAGGTGTTGTGCCCCGCAAGCCAACCTTCACATAAACCCGCAGCTCTGCTCCGCATCACCAGGGTGGTTTGGAAATTCTCATGCTGGGAATTTAGTTTACAGTGTCTGGCAAGAGAATGTGCAAACCCTCCCTCCGATTCTGACATCAATTCCAATATGTGTTTTCTCCCCACATCAACAAGCATTTCTCTGACAGCAGCTGGGGGTTCTGAAATTCAAATCCTTTCTGACACCATCTACCTGAAGACAGCCTCGGGTCCCACAGGTGAAGGGCTCATCCCACCTGTGCTTCTGACCAACCAGCTATAGATCGGAGGCTCCAATGACCCCCTTCTTGGGTTCAATTAATTCGCTAGAGTGTCTTACAGGACTCAAGAGAACATTTTACTAACCAGATTACTGGATTAACTACTAACTAGATTCATTATAAAAAGATATAACTCAGGAAAGGAGGCACAGGGCAAAGCATGGGGAAGGGTATGGAGCTCCTCAAATCTCCCCGTGTTCCCCAGCCCAGAAGCTCTCTGATCCCCCATCCTGTGGGTTTTTATGGAGGCTTTGATTGATTAAATCATCGATGAAATTGTGTTTTATTAACTCATTGGCCATTGACAACTGAACTCAATCTTCAGCCCTTCTCTTCTGCCCAAGGTTGGAGGTCAGGAGTGGAAAAGGAAGTTCTAATCTCTAACTGTAAGGGAGGTTTCTCTGGCGACCAGCCCCCATCCTGAGGGCTTTTCCAACAGGCGCTTCATTAGCATGACAAAAGACACGCTGCTCACTTTCGGGCACTTAGGAAATTCACAGGTTTGGGCCCTCTGTGTCAGGAACTGAGAAAAAGACCCAGTAGGCATATATTTTAAGTCACGATCTAACATGCCCTACCAAGAGAAGACTCAACCTGGGCCTCCTATTAATCCTAAAAATTCATTTTCTTTTTTATTATTATTTTTTATTTTTTTAAAATTTATTTGTCAGAGAGAGAGAGAGGGAGAGAGCGCGAGCAAGCACAGGCAGAGGCAGAGGGAGAAGCAGGCTCCCTGCTGAGCAAGGAGCCCAATATGGGACTCGATCCCAGGACGCTGGGATCATGACCTGAGCCGAAGGCAGCTGCTTAACCGAGCCACCCAGGCGTCCCCTAAAAATTCATTTTCAAGAACAATACCAGCACCTGTTCGGTGGCCACGGACAGAGGGACGCACAATAGGTCGCCACCCGGTCACACGACAGAGAGCCCCACAACCCCACACAGTGAAACGATCCGCCACAGACGGTAACACCATGGGCCTGACGTGTGGAAAGCAAGCAAGGCAAATCCGACACTGGCTTCAATGGAACGTAAGCCTAAGAAGTGACTGAGCCACGTTGAACTAGGCAATGCTCAGAAATGACACGAAAAGCATGAGCAGAAAAAAGAAAAGCGAGGTAGATGAGACATCATTACATTTAAAAACGTCTGTGCTTCAAAGGACACAATCAAGGGAGTGAAAAAGCAATCTGCAGAATGGGGGAGAATTTTTGCAAATCATGGATCTGATGAGGGTCTAGGATCCGTCCTGTATAAAGAACACTTAAAAATGCAGTAACAAAAGGAGAAATAACCCGGTAATGAAATTACTTTGCAATCTGTTTCTTCGTGCGCCTGAAAATCTTAAGCAGCTACAAATACAGTGCCTCCTAGTGCACGGATGGCTTTAACGGACTCCGAGCAAGCCAGCTGGGTTTCCCTGAGTCTCATGCGCACTCGGGTCTTTTATCAGGGTGTACATTAACACTGGCCGCGGGCTTTTAGACCATCAATATAAAACACAGCCACCGGGCTCCAGCCAACCACGCATGCTCGGTGGCTCTGGTAGAAACAAAATTGAAAACAGTGTTTGAGTCTTGATATCGTCTTTCCCAGAGAGGCAATCTGAGACAGGACTGGGTTTTGGACACAAGAGACCACAGTGATTTGTGAAATCAATAACTCCACTGAATGGTTTCAGAGATGTTAAGTGAACACGGTCACCGTGCTGGAGAGTTGTGGACTCACCATCTGAACCCAGGCGGTCTGACTCTAGAGCCACGCTTGCCCATGATCGTCCAGAGGCGAGTTTTAATCCCCGACCGGGTCCAGAACATGTCCTTTGGGATGGGGCAGGGCCAGGGGACACAGCCGGGTGAGGAGAGTTCGGGGATCCTAGGTCCACATTTAGGTCTTTCTTAGGAAGGGTGGCTCTCCTCCTGCCGCTGGTTCTAGCAGGGGAAAGAGCTTCGCTTACAGGGGGAGGGGGAAGTCTAGCACACTTTGCTCGGTTCAGGCTGGGCTAAAGGTTTGCAAAAATTTGGGGAGCACAAAGATGTCTGGAGGTAGCGCAACCTCTGGGGTCCCTGGCACTTAAGGATCTCAAAGTAGAAACTCAGCACGGTGGCTACTAGCTTTCTGAGCCCTGGAAAATGAGGCCTCAGTGTTTCCGCTCCTGGCGGAGCTCCTGGCACACAGCGGGCTGCCCGAGTCTGTGGTGCTAAGACCATCTCATTCCAGGAGCTGGGCCATTTGGGGAGGGCTGTTTCCAAGCTTCAGAAGCAAATTCCCCGCGGAGTTCCTTCTTCTGTGTGGCTCAGTTGACATCACTGTGGACGAGAAGTACGTGGGCACCTCTTCAGGAGTCCCGTCTAAGATGGGACGGCCTCCTTGCACCTCACAGAGCAATGGCGAAGGTCCCATGTCTGGGTATGGGAAGTGAAGGCCAAAGCTGAAGATGAGAAATAACTTCCAAATGCTGTGGACTTACAAGTTAAGCCCATAGCCCTTCCTCAGGAATCTGATCAAGGAGGTGGTCGGGAAAGCAAGGCTGGCAGTAAGGCGGTGGTTATGTTAACAAACACACCATCATCACTTCCTGACAATATGGCGGGCACAGTGCTGACCGCTTTACAAGCTTGGCTCACTGACTCTTTCTAATAATCCTGAGACACTATCCATTTTATAGATGAAGAAACCGAGGCTCAGAAAGGCTGGGCTACTTGCCCAGGATCATATATAGCTAGGAGATGGGGGAGTGAAAACTTGAACCCAGGCCTGTCTGCCTCCAAAGCTGGGGCAGGGGTGCTAAAGCACTCTGACGGCCTACCACTCAGGGAGGTGGGTAGCAGAGATGGAAAGCACTGGGGCTCACACCACACTCCGAAGTTTGGGGGTGAGACCTCAAGGGGCAGGATGGGCAGTGGAAGTCTGAAGAAGAAACAAAAGCAAGTTGAGTCCCTGCGGCCGGCAGCAGGGAAGATCAGGAGACCCCTGAAAAAGGGCTTGGGCCCAAGGATGGTGGGCAGACACCTTTCCTGGTGTCTTCCCTGGAGAAAGATGACATTTGGTAATTATAGTAACTTTTGCATCTCTCTCCTGGACCCTGTGTTGCTTGTAGGGCACTGCTGAGCTGAGCAGATTGGCAAAGGGGGAGAGCTGAGCTTCTGGGGCCCCCCACAAAGGGTGACCCGGCTGTGAATTCTTCTTTGGTCCCACGGCTGATGGACCACCTTAATGTCCCGGGCTTTATTATAGATCTTTGAAAGGGTACGCCCCCTCGCCCTATTAATAGCACCTTCCGGACAGAGAACAATGGCATTTTCCCTTCATGTCCGCTTCCAGTGAGACTCTGAAGAGCTCCACGGAGCCCTTCCCAGGCTGCACTTGGGCAAGTCTTGTGCAGTAATGAGCATCACCAATTCTTCAGTGCTGTAACCCAGGCGCTATAATCATGTGCTTGGTGACAACAGAGGGGGTTGGGGTGGAGGCTGGTGGGGGGGGGGGGCTTCCTTACCTCATCTGAAGAGCCATTTTCCACTCTGAATCTTCCGGCCCTTTGGATGGCACCATCAGCATCACTGGAAATAAGCTAGGGGACAACAGAGCAATCAGTTAGGGAGCTGGGCCGCCATGGGCAAAGCCTCTTCTGTCTATATCTGTCCTATGTCAGCCAAATCCAACGAGAGCTGGAGGGCCCAGCCCAGAAGCTCATGGTCTTTCTGAAGCTCAGTCCGCCAAGCCCTCACACGGCTGGTCTCCACAGCCTTCAGGAAGCTGCAGAGTGACGGCCCCCTAACCCGCGAGAGCAGGAAAACAAGAGCATCAAATCTACATGTGAACATTTTCAATAAAATCTAAATGTGAACATATTCCAATCCTGAGAAATAACCAAGCGATGCTCCCTGGAAAAACGATCTTAATATGCGTCACCCACGGACAAGGGCAGCTCACAGATGGCAAAGCCGAAAGCCAAGTCTCAAGTTCGGCCATCTTCACAGGAAAGCCTGAAAACCAGTTAATGGCTGGCACGAGCTCAAGGCTCTGCTAACGTCACAGAAAGCTCTTGTGCTTCATTCAGTTTTAAATGGTCTCCAAAAGGCCAATTAGCCCCTTCCAAGGCAGGCAGGCTCTATCTGAGCTCTGGCAACGGATGCTTGCAAATAGACAGTCTTCAAGGAGCTCACCTGAAGGATGAGACGAGGGAGAGCGGGACTCGCGCATCAGTCCTAAAATTACTGACTCGAGATTTAACTTATTTTCTCCCAAATCTCCTAGACTTCTCAGTAGCAACTTGGGAAAATGACATGTCTTTTTTTAACCTTTAAATCTGTCCACGATTTGTAGCCAAGATCTGCCGAGCATTTCCATTTCCCAGACTCATTCGGATGTGCTTGCCTTGGGGGAAGACATTTCCTACCTCTCTAACTCAAGACCTACCTGGTAAAACAGATAACACGATTTCTTAAGAAAGATGATTATCTCCTATTTTCACTCGTGGTAAGAGATATGGAAGTGTGAAAATAGAAAAAAAAAAAAAAAA
>RCUC01124222.1:0-25220 GCA_003697995.1 Taxidea taxus jeffersonii | reverse complement strand
GACAAGTCCTTGAGACAGGCAGAGTGACCTTCCTCTAAAAACTCAGCTGCCTCAATGTTAATAATTTGGCTAAGGGCAAAAGGCAACTTTAACCAACCTCCAGGATCCTGTAAGTCTACTCGAGCATATAAAATTTCCTTTGCAAACTTCTTTATCTCTGTCCCCTCCCCCCACCCCACAAGATGCATGTTAGCAATCCCTGCCAAGCATATGACCCACCAATAAACACCTGAAGGGTCTCATGACTAGGATTTTATTAGATGGTAGTAAATGACCTTTTCCTAACAATAGCTAGCCCCTCAAGGTCCTGGAAACCTCGCTTCCAAAATTCCTTGGGGACTTAATGCTCTCCCTAACCCCCTCCCACCTTAAAAGCCTATGATGGTCTCCCCCTCATGATCCCAGTGCAGCTCTTCCTAACCACAGGTCTAGTCCCATGCTTTAGTAAAACCGCCTTTTTGCGCCAAAGACATCTCAAGAATTCTTTCTTGACTGCTTGCTCCCGAACCTCAACATTTTCACATCAGGGCAGGAGGGTACCACCAGTGTCCGAGAGTTGATCCTCAACTTGGCAGGTGGTTAGGGAGGGATGGCAGAGATTATAGGGAGAGAGAGAATCTCAGGTGGACTCCCCACTGAGCATGGAGCCCAATGCAGGGCTTGGGGCTTGATCCCACAGCACAGAGATCATGACATGAGCTGAAACCAAGAGTCAGATGCCTCCTGAATGCCCCAGCTTTTGTTCACCCCTGCTCAGAATCCCACAGCACTATCAACACATTCCGTGGTGTCTTTGTCTGCGGTGTGTTGGCATTTAAAGTGAGAGTGTGTGTGTTGGGGGGAAGCGGTAGGAACATATGATTGTAGGGTCTTCCATGTACATTTAAGATCCTAGAACAGTGGTTTCCAACTTGTGGTTTTGTGCTCTCCAGAGGTCTTAAAGAGGTGGTAATGGATTTAATCCATTTAAGACAATCAGCATTACTACGGTGGTAAGATGAGTGAGACAGGGTCCCTACTGGCAGGGATTCCGAAGCTAAAAGGCGATGCAGTCACATAGCCACAGAATTCCGTGCTACAGCAGAGACACACTCAGGGCATCTCTGCATGCAGGAGCGCACCCTTCAGCACTCCTGACACTCCAGAAGGTCTGTCTCTAGCCACATGCGCACCCCCCACAACAAGTCCTCGTAGGTTATGTAAGTGGCAGATTTCTTCTCTTGGTTGAGATGTTATCAGCGCAGTATGGTAGTTCTCATTGTGGCCTGCTGATCAGATCTGACTGACACACTGTCTTTGATTTTTATAAATGAAGAGTCTATAAGTTAATAAGTGTAGGTTGGCAGAAGAAATCTTTCAGAACCTGGGAGTTTGCTGGGGGGAAAGTGAACAGATGGCATAAAAGGAATCTGTCCTCCAGCAGGCGATGTCCTGAACTCACTTGTGTTCTTCTTGCGCTAGTTGTTCTGGGCTGATGTGCCCCCATTCATATGTTGAAGTAGTAACCCCTGTAACTCAGGATGGCCACATTCGGGCATAGCATCTTTAAAGAGGTAATTAAAATGAGGTCATGAGGGTGGGCCCCAATCCAGTATGATCGCCATCTTTACAAGAAGAGATTTGGACACAGGTGCACATACAGAGGGATGACCACGTGAGGACACGGAGAAGGCAGCCATCTGCAAGTCACGGAGAGAGGCCTCGGAGGAAACTGACCTTGCTGACATCTCGATTTCAGATTTCTGAGTGAGAAAATACATTTCTGTTGCTAAGATGTCCAGTCTAGTATTTTATTCTGATAGCCCTCGTAAATGAGTATGGTGATGGATAAGCTTAGGTTGAAAGGTAGGCTCTTTGGTCTTGGCACTCAGGGACCTTCACATCCTGTCCCCAGTGCATCTGTTTAGTCTCCTCTCCCAGCACTCCCTTCCATGCCTTCTGTACCCTCTGGCCTCTCAGTGTTTTTTCCAGTCACAGTCCTTGCTGGAGGGTCTCTCTTCCTGGGTCGCTCTTTCTTCTCCTGGTCAGACTTCTGAAAACCTGGCTCAGATGTGTGCTTTGTGGAGCCTTTCAGAACTCCCAGGCTGAGTTAGAAGCACTGATCATGTTGTATCCTCATGAGATGCCCTTCTTACCAGGTGATGTGCTCCTGAAGCCTAGGGCCTTGTCTGATTCACCTGCCTCTCTCTAGAGACAAACAAGGTATAGAAGTCTGCCATAACAAAATGGATGGGGTGGCTTAAACAGCAGGTCTTTATTTTCTCACTGTTTCAGAGGTGGGAGGGCCCAGATCAAGCTCCAGCAGGGCCTGTTCCTGGCCAGTAGATGGCTGCCGTCTCACCGAGTCCTCAGGGCCTTTCCTCTGTGGGTGGTGTGTGCTGAGGGAGAATCATTAAAAAATTAATAAAATCTTTTAAAAAATTATAAGATATCAAAGGTGGAAGCACGTTTGGAATGGTGGACTAAGGACCTCCAGACCAAAGTACCTAAAACAAAAAGTGACAGAATTGAAGAGAGAATTAGACAATTCAACAATAATAGTTACAGACTGCAATATCCCACTGTTGATAATGGACAGAACACCTTGCCAGAAGATCCCCAAGGAAACAGCGACTTAACACTCTAAGCCTGCTAACCTTAGCAGGCATCTTTAGACCACTTCACCCAACAACAGCAGAATACACAACTTCTCAAGTGCACACAACACGTTTTCCAGGATAGACCATATGTTAGGTCATAAAGCCTCCTAAAGTTAAAATGAATGAAATCATACAAAGTCTGTACTCAAAGTACAATGGAATGAGATGAGAAATCAATAAAGGAAGGAAATTTGGGGAATTTAAAATACGAGATTTAAACAGCACACTCATAAATAATGACTACGCAAAGAAAATCACCAGAGAAACTAGGAAATACGTAGAGATAAAAGAAAATGAAGCCACTATACCAGAACTCAAGGAAAGCAGCAAATGCCATGCATAAAACAAAATTTATATTAGAGAGAAGATCTCAAATCGATGAACAAAACTTCTACTCTAAGAAATAAAAAAAAAAAAGTGGGAATAAATGAAATAGAGGAAAGAAATAGAGAAAGGTCAAGAAAAACCCAAAATCAATTTTTTGAAAAGATTAACAAAATTTTAGCTACATTGACCAAGAAGAAAAGAGAGAATACTCAAACTGTTAAATCAGAAATGAAAGAGGAGACATTACAACATACTTTAAGCAACAAAAAGGACTCTGAACAATATTATGGATAAATGTATGCTAAGAAATTGTATGACCTGGATGAAATGGACAGATTTTAGGTATATAAATGGAATTGTTATATTTTGTTGCTTTAGGCCTGTTATTAATATATAATGGCCTTCTCTGTCTTCTGTATCCTCTTTTGATTTAAAGTTTATTTTCTCTGATATTAATAGAGCCACCCCTGCTTTCTTGTGGTTACTATTTGCATGGAATATCTTTTCGCATCTTCTCGTTTTCAGTCTATTTGTGTATTTGGATCTAAAGTGTATCTTGTAGACAGTGTATAGTTGGATCATGCACTTTTATTCGTTGTGCCAATCTCAGTCTTCTGATTGGAGTGTTTATTTCATTTACAGTTAATTACCGATAAGTAGGACTTTGGTCATTTTGCTATTTCTTTTCTGTACGTCTTACAGCTTTTTTATTCCTCATTTCCGTTACTACCTTTTTTGTGTTTAGTTGATTTTTTTTGCAGTGAAATGTTTCAATTCCTTTCTCATTTCCTTTTGTGTATATTCTGGGCTATTTTCTTTGTGGTTACTATGGAGATTACATTTCTCATCCTAAAGTTATAACACTCTAATTTGAATTTATACCAGCTTAACTTAAATAACATACAAGAGCTCTGCTTCTTTTTATTCTTAAGATTTTTTTATTTATTTGAGAGAGAGTGAGCGAGAGAGCAGAAGAATGTGACTGAGAGAGTGAGCAGGAGCTGCAGAGGGAAAGGGACAAGCAGACTCCTGGCGAGCAGGGAGCCTGATGAGGGGTTAAATCCCAGGACCCTAGGATCATGACCCAAGCCAAAGGCAGCAACTTAGCCAGCTGAGTCACCCAGGTGTCCCACAAGCTCTGCTGTTTTTCAGCTCTGTCCTCACCCCTTTTGGTTGTTGATGTCCCTTAGATTACATCTTTATGCATTGTATGCCCAAACATAAATTAATTCTTGTAAATGCATTCATCTCTTAAATTATCTAGAAAAAATGTGGAGTTATAAATCAAAGTGACAATAATATTAGCTTTTAGAATAATTCTTTTAATGTATGTCTCTTAAATCATGGAGAAGACAACAAACAAACAAACCCGCATTTATAAACCATTGCTACAACACTAGCTTTTATTTATTTATTTATTTATTTATTTATTTATTTGACAGAGATCACAAGCAGGCAGAGAGGCAGGCAGAGAGAGAGAGAGGGAAGCAGGCTCCCCACCGAGCAGAAAGCCCGACACGGGGCTCAATCCTGGGACCCTGAGATCATGACCCGAGCTGAAGGCAGAGGCTCAACCCACTGAGCCACCCAGGTGCCCCCAATACTAGCTTTTAAACAACTGCCCATGTATTTATCTTTATTGAGATACTTATTTCTTTGTACAGCTTTGAGTTACTGTCTGGTGTCTTATTATGTCACCTCCCAGGACTCTCCTGAGCATTTCTTGCAGGGCAGGTTTAGTGGTATAAACTCCATCAAATTTTATTTGTCTGGGGATTATTTTCTCCCTCACTTTTGAAGGATATAGGATTCTTGGTTGACAGGGTTTTTCTTTCTTTTTTTTTTTTCTTTTAGCATTTTGGCCCCCTGTCTTATGGCCTTCAAAATTCCTGATAAGAAATCTGTGGATAGTCTTACTGAGGATCCCTTGTATGTGATGATTTGCTTCTCTCTGATTACTTTCAAGATTTGCTCTTTGTCTTTTTTTTTTTTTTTTTAAAGATTTTATTTATTTATTTGACAGACAGAGATCACACAAGCAGGCAGAGAGGGGAGGGGAGAAGCAGGCTCCCTGACGAGCAGGGAGCCCGATGTGGGACTCGATCCCAGGATGCTGGGATCATGACCTGAGCCGAAGGCAGCGGCTTAACCCACTGAGCCACCCAGGCGTCCCAGCTCTTTGTCTTTCACAAGTTTAATTATATTGTGTTGGTGTGGGTGTCTTTGGGTTCATCTTGCTTGGACTTTATTGAGTTTCTTGAATGTCTATATTTGTGTCTTTCATCAGGTTTAGGAAGTTTTCAGCCATTATTTCTTCAAATAGTCTCTCTGCCCTTTTCTTCTATTGTGGGACTCCCACAATATGTATGTTGGGCTCCTTGATGGTGTCCTACAGGTCCATTAGGCTCTGCTAATTTTCTTTTTCAATCTTTTTTTCTTTCTGTTCCTGAGATTTTATCATTTCCACTGTCCTAGCTTCAAGGTCAGGGATACTTTCTTCTGCTTGTTCAAATCTGTCATTGAATCTTTGTAGTGAATTTTCCATTCCATAGGTTTTTTTTAAAAGATTTTATTTTTAAGTGATCTCTACACCGAGCGTGAGGCTCAAACTCACCACTCCAAGATCAAGAGTTGAATGCTCCACTGACCGAGGCAGCCAGGTGACCTGTGAATTTTCCACTTCAGTTATCTTACTTTTCAGTTCCAGAATTTCTTCTTGCTTTCTTTTAGGGTTACTGTTCCTTTATTTACGTTTCCATTTTGTTCCTACATCATTTTCTTGACTTTCTTAAAATCTTCCTTTAGCTCTTTGAACAGCTTACAGACTGTTGTTTTAAAGTCTTTGTCTAGTAGGTCTATCATCAGGTCTTTTTCAGGGACAGTTTCTGTTTTGTTTTTTCCTTTTGAATGGGCCATACTTTTCTGCTTTTTTTTTTTTCTTTTAAGATTTTATTTATTTATTTGATAGAAGACACAGCCAGAGAGGGAACACAAGTAGGGGGAGTGGGAGAGGGAGAAGTGGGCTTCCCTCTGAGGAGGGAGCCCAATGCGGGGCTCAATTCCAAGACTCTGGGACCGTGACCTGAGCCAAAGGCAGACACTTAATGACTAAGCCACCATGCTTTGTGATTTTTGTTATTGTTGAAAACTGGACATTTGAATCTAATAATGTGGTAAAGCTGGAAATCAAATTCTCCCTCTTTCCTGGAGTTTGGTGTTTTTGTTATTATTATTTTTTTAATTGTAGGCTAGCTCTGTGCTGGAGGTCAACCTGAGGTGTAAACTTAGCATCTTCTCAGGTCTTTTGCAAGCCTTTCCTTGGGCATGCGTGAATAATTTCTAATTTTTCCCTTATATGCAAGTATTTTTGAATGTCTTAACCTTTAACGTCTGGCTCCCAAGAGGGGAAAAAAGAGAATAATGAAGGTGGGGGAGGAGAAAGGAACACTGGCCCTTTAGATCCTCAGAAGTCACTTGAGCCTTGGGTGGGGGAACTTCCAACTATGTAGGGAGGTGCAACGGCAATGGCTGCTCCCTTCTATCTGCACCTCCAGTCAGAAGTCGCAGTCAGTGACCAGAGCTGAGATCACCAGTTTTCGGATGGATTTGGAAAACAGGGTCCTGTTTGCCCTCCCTAGCTCTAACCAGCTGTGTGCAAGCTGCTGCAGGAACCAACTATGTCAAGCCTCGTTTATTAAGTCTTTTTGTAATAGCAGCTCGCTGCATATTGTGTTTCATATATGCCTAAGTCTATTTCGGCTGTCTGTATTCTGATTCACAGTATGTCATCTCATACCAGTAACTTAATTATAATGACTTCATGGTAAGTCTTGATAACCAACAAAGTAAGTCTTCCTGCCTCATTCAGAGCATTCTTGGTTACAGTTGACCTTTTGCACTTACACATGCATTTTGGAATCAGTGTACAAGTTCTTTAGAAAGCCCTGTTGAGATTTTTGTGTGAAATTGCATTTAATATTAACATTTAATATTAGTTTGAGGAGCATTCCCATGTCTAAAATACCACGTTTCCTCATCTGTTTCTTGCTCAGAAACTTTTACAATTTTACACATCTTTTCTTTGATTTGCTCCTAGATACCTAAATACTTATAACTATTGTAAAACTAATTTAAAAGTTAGTTTCCAGATATTTGTTGTGGGCATATAGACAAATCATTAACTTTCGGATATTCTTATATCTTGCAGTCTTACTGAACTGTCTGCTAGCAATGGCTTGTGCTTGATCCTCTTTGATTTTCAATGTTGGAGCCTCTGTAGACAATGACTACTTTGTTTCTTCATTTCCAACACAGAGTGTGTGTGTTTGTGTCTGTGTGTGTGTGTATGTGTGTGTGTGTGTTGTCTTTGACAGCATTGGTCAAGATGGGGTGGAGGGGAACACTGGAGGGTAAGTGTAAAAATATTATTAGCCCTAAATTATACTTGCTGAGTTCTTCTTTGACTCATGAATTATTTTGAAATTTATTTTCAAAAATTGTAACTTATATTTTTTGCTTATTTTTGTCACTGATTTCTATCTTTATGATAGTGAATTCAGGAATTGGTCTTTATTATTTTGATTTTTTGTATTTGTTGAGTCTCACATTATAGCTTAGTACATGATCAATATTCATGAATGTTCAATATGCCCTTGGAAAGATGGGGTAAACCCGTTGTGGATTTGTTCATCTCTCCTTGTAATTCTGTTAATTTGGGCTTTATATGTTTTGAGATTGTGTTGTTAGGTTCAGTAGAGGTTCAGAAATGTTGTACCTTTGTGAGAAAAATGTTCCTTATATCATAGCCTCTTAACTCTAATGATACTTTCTGTCTTTTATTTTTTTCTGATACTGAAATAACTGCAGCAGCTTTCTTTTGGGTAATATTTGCCTGGTAAACCATTTTCCCCTCTAGTCTCAATCTTTCAGGTGCTTCAGCTATGGTATGTTTCTTATAAATAAATAAATAAACAAAGGTGCACTTTCCTTACTACCGCCTTGTCTGTGAGCTTGTCTTCCAGTGCTAACTTTACTCCGTGTGCAGTTATGGTGACTGTAGATGCATGTGCATTCATTTCTGCCACCTGCTTTTGTATTTTCTACTTTTTATGTTTTTTTAATTTATTTGACTTTTAAAATCTCCTTTTTAAAAAAATATTTTATTTATTTATTTGAGAGAGAATGCAAGTGGTGGGGAGGGGCAGAGAGAGGGAGAAGCAGACTCCCCTCCAAGCAGAGAGCCCGTCTTGAGGCTCGATCCCAAGATGCTGGGATCATGACCTGAGCTGAAGGCAGGCGCTTAACCGACTGAGCCACCCAGACGTCCCGAAAAGCTCTTGTCTTTGGTTGGATGGGTTGAGTTTCCATTGTATCCCTTCCTCCATTTCCACTCCCCCCTTAAAGGTTTGAGGTTTTTGTTCTCTTTCTATATTTAACATTTATTTTGACTTATCTGAAGTTAATTACTACCTCTCCTTTAGTTTTGAATAGTACCCAAGCCTTAAAATGCTTTGATCCAAACACCCCTCCTGTCTTTATTCCACTGTTGTCCCTTACTTCTATCTCACTTTTGTAGTCTTCAAATCACTTCCTAGTACTATTGTTTTGTCTTGTTTTTTGGGGAGGGGTGGGGAGGGCAGAAGGAGAAGGAGAGAATCTTAAGCAGGCTCCTCGCTCGGCACAGAGCCCGACACGGGGCTCAACCTCATGACCCCGAGACCATGACTGGAGCCGAAATCAAGAGTCTAATGCCCAAGCAACCGAGCCACCAACGCACCCCTGTGTGCTATAGTTTTTAAATAGTGCTGGTTTAGATTTGCCACATGGTTGCCAATTACTTTATCCAACAGTTTTTCTTAGATTTCCGCCTTCCAAGGGTTTTCTTTCTGAAATAAATCCTGTAGTATTTCTTTCAGTGACAATTTCTATAATGGTATTCTTTCAGTCCTTAAGGAAAAAAAAAACATATGCACACACACACAAAACCCTCTTTTGCCCCTCATAGTTGTATTGACATTTAGCTGGAAAGGGAGTTCTAGATGGACCTCTGTTTTCCCGCAGCAGGAAAATCCTTCTGTGCTACAGCCAGTCAGTCGGTGGAGCATCTGAGCTTGAATTCCAGCCCACGTGGTACTAGAGCCTAGTTCTTAGCCAAATCCTTTGTATCTGAAATCACCAAATAATATATCATTTGCACAATAACAAACTGCATCTGTATCATGATAACACATAGGCAAAATTTAAAATAAAATACCCGATCCAGCTCAGCGTTTTTAGGAACTTCCCATATGCTAAGCGACGTGGGGGTACAAAAGGCTCTTTGGCGGAGAGAAGTGCGGCCGGGGAAGCAGATATGCAGCAGCATTTATATTGCTGCGCTGGAGCATCCCGGCCAGGGTCCTCGGCCTCCTGATACTTGGAAACGGAAAACACATAAGACTGTCTTTTGTTTCCCCATTGGAAACCGTTGGTAGCGAGTGAAGTGAACATGTCAGTAGTCACGGTAGAGAAGAGGTTGTATAAGCCGAGACTGCCTTCATGTTGTTAAAAACAAATGCCTTGTTCCACTTGGAATCATAAACGCTACTCCAGTAAAAAAGGTACACTTTCCTCTCCTTTTGGTCTCCTTGTTTGCGTGATCAGCCTCAGTTAAAATGAAGTGACTCCTTAGACAGTCAAGGAGAAGAGAGAGAGGAAACCTACACACCACAGCCCGGACCGCTCTATCTAGTACTGCTGGGCCAAGATCGAGGTCCATCCCCACCCCCACCCCCGCACCAGCCAGTCATCCCGGCCGCCAGCTTTGCTGGAGTGAGGGTTCACCACCCCCCCAACCATGGGCTTGGTAAGAAGAGAAGGTTGAATAGGAAGTTAAAAAGGTAGAGAGGGCTGTCTCCCGCTTCCCGTTGTCATGAACAGGGCTGACTAACACTGCAGTGGGTCCTTGCTGGCCGATACCTGATGTGGGGCTCGGCTTCTCAAACTATAGCTCATCAAACCAGGATACGCCTCTGCTGGATCTGCTCCCTGGTGCCTCTCTCCTATCATCTTCTCTTTAAAAGGGGTTCCGTTCTTCCTAGGAAACAAAAATGTTCTGCCTCCAGAATTACCTTTGAGGGGTTTTGCTTGTTCTAGAAGTTGAGGCTTCCATCTCAGGCATGCTCGGTGTGGCCTGGTGGACACAGCGCAGGTACTGGTTGGCCAGCACAGCCGCCGAGCATCTGCTGGGTGTTCTGGCGGGGACACAGGAGAATCTGGGTCTGCAGACCAGCACAGACAGGATGAAACGCACACCAGTTCAACGTTGCTTCCCCGTCCCTGGCAGCTTTCCGATACTGTTCGGTGGTGACTTTGTGGAATGCTGGGCTCCTCTCCTTCCGTCCAGCCAGCTGCTCTCTGCAGAATGTGTCCTGCTTCTTTATCACTCCATCTTTCTCTCCCAGTTGCTTAGCCAGGTGCTTTGCCTTGGCTCATGCCTCTTCCCTTGATACCCTCTCTCTCGAGGAGTAGCTCTGGTTAACTGCTCATTGGCAAAACTCCTCCCTCCGTCTGTTCTGAATTTCAGAGTCTTTGTTGGCTCCAATGAGACCCTCGGCTACTCTTGTCTTCACTTCATCAGAAACTGAGGCCCCAGGAGGACCAGAGTACTGCGGAGACTTCAAACCAGGTGGGGAGCATCATGCAATCAATCACATTTTCCAAAAACTGGATGCCCTCACCATGGTGATGTTCTCATTCTCCTTGGCCTCAAAGGTGACCCAGGGCATGCTGGCGGTCCCACCCATGGCTCCTGCTTCTTCTCTCGTGGAGACCTGGCTTGCACCTATGAGCACTTCAGGCACCATGGAGCCACCCAGAGTCTCCCCTTGCACAGTGGGAGCAAGGCCACGACTCCCCATGAGCCATCAATGTCCCTGTATACTGATTGCCATACGCAGACTGGGTGGGGAACACCCAGAAGGCAAGCTAGAGATAAGGGTGTGCACATATCTTCCTGGTTTATTTTGAAAGTGAGGGATTCTAGAGACTGGGAGAGTGCAGCGGGAAAGGAGAAGAGCCAATACAAATGTGCATTCTCGGGTCAATCATTGTGTCTCTGTATTACTCAGTTGTTCTCCAGAGCAGTAAGCAGAAGAGATTGATTTTAAGTAATTGGCTCATGATTATGGAAGGTAGGAAGTCCAAAATCTGCAATGTGGGCTGGCAGGCTCAAGACATGAGAGCGAAGTCCAAAGGCAGTTTGCTGGAGAATTCCTTCTTGCTCCGAGAGGTCAGTCTTTGTCCTTTTTGGACCTTCAAGTGATTGGATGAGGCCCACCCATATTATGGACGGCATTCTTCTTTACTTAAAGTTCACTGTTTTAAGGTTAATCTCATCCAAAACACCCTCCACATTGACGTGTAAAACTAACCATAATAGGCTTGGCCCCCTGGTACTTGCCAGCAGCATGTAGAGTGGACCTCAGATGGTACAAGTCTGGACAGAGAGGGAGCACTTGTGTGCTGGCCCTCCATGTCCCATGGCCAAGACTTGTCCTATGGGATGTGAACTCTCATTTCCTGGTTGTGGATGCATGAATGCTGGGCAGGTTCTCAGGTTCTCCACTTTCTGCTAGAGACTTCTAGACTTACTGTTTTTCCCACTCACAGGAAAAAGCATTTACCTTTTCGTCACCCCCCGGGAATCATCACTGTCTTCTCTGTGTCTTAAGGCCCCTTCTCTGTCCATTGTTGTCACTGTGCCCTGCAGGCCTTATGACCACACTGTCCTGCGATCCCTGTTGAACTCCCCGACTGCCACAAAGCCTCTGTGGTCAAGGACCTGCCCTGTTGTTCCCATTTCCTTGGTTCCTCAGTTCTTATTAATTGCTTTAATAAGTGTGGCTGGTGCAGATGGAACAGGCTTTTTTTCTTTTTGACTCTACCAGTGTTTTATCACCACTGGGGTCGTTCTCACCGTGCATTTAGTACTCCATGGTTGGGCCCTGGCCCAGCCCCTTAACCCCTGTGGCCGGCCGTGTTTTCTCACATGACATGAGAGAAATGTTACTACTCAAAGGCTTGTCACTGGGTGGAATGAAGCAGTAGGTGCAAAAGCACTTGTTACCTATAAAGCAAAGCGGAGGTTCAGGCTGTGACCGTGACCGTAGCCGAGGGTGCCAGCTGGCCCCCAGGATCCGCTCTCTGCATCCTCCTCAGAAATCAACCGAGCCGTGGAGCTCGGTGGGAAATGACACTTCCCATCTCCTTTGTTGCTGGGGCAGCCTGGTGGCCATGTGCTGGGACGTGTGCAGACACTGTGGTACAACTTCTGGGTTATTCCCGACATGGAAGGTAAGCTCTGGTCCCAGAATGGGGCTCCTCACCCTTCTCGCAAGCTGCAGCATGAGTGTGCTCACCACGTCTGTTTTTCCCTGGGAGGAAGACTGCGCACTCAGGGTCCGCATGGCAATGAGCCGGAAAGGGACCGGGTCACCATCCTGTTCGGTGACCAGGAAAGAAGTAAGCCACCATAGTTGAGTCTCTCTGTTTCAGCAGCTGGGACTTCGTGCTGTTATTTTAAGTACAGAGTCGTCGGCAGGAGCCTCAGCTACCCAACGCCTCCGCTGTTGTTGACGCTAAACTCACGTTGGAGAAGAATCCCGTGGCCGCCTTTCTTATTGAGGACATCAGGTTGGAGGGGCAGGAGAAATTGAGGGGGCTGTATTATACCAGGCAGGTGAACTGGCCTTGCTTTTCCCGCATTCACTGATTAGACAGAAGCACTGATTTCATATCAAGCCATGTGCTTCGTAAAGCCCTGGGCAGAGGAGGTGGGAGTGATTAATGGAATCTTTGCCTCCTTGTCGAGGCCTCAGCCAGGTCTTCCTGCGACACGGCGTTCATTAACCAGAGCTGGCCTGTAAGTTGGGGCCGAAGAAATTTTCCTTCAGAGGAAAAGTCCCGGTGCACTTAGTCTGACCGAGCTAAGCTCAGTTCTAGGGTCATCATTACCCAGCAGGAAGTTACTTCATCTTCCTGAGTCCCCGATTATGATGATGGTGATTAATTTCCATCCGTTAAATGAGGACGCCGCTGTCCACCTCCCTTGTGCTTCCAGGCTGCCTGGCATTGAGACCAAAGGGTCTAGCATGTGCCTAGGCATTTCGCACACTTTGTAGATGCTAATTTCTGTCTTCCGTCTTCCTTGCTCAGAAGAAAATTGGGGGAAGCCTTTATTGAAAATTTTTTCTCGAATTACCTTAGAATCCCACCTTCTTGGGAAGTACTTGAGGCTCCTTTCCAAATGGATGTAATTTCTAAAAAGGTTACAAAATGCTTTTGCAGGCCTCTCAGGGCACGTTATTTCTGATTCTGAGGTTTGCGTGTGTCGGAGCGATAGGGGTAGATTTAATTCATTATGAAAGAGAAGGGGCTAAAAGATGCACTGTCTGGGAGACCTCGGCCCCGGAAGGGAGATCTGGGCCCCTGAGGCAGCTTCCAGAATCAGATGTCTCTCCCGTGGAGTGTCCTTCCTGCCACACCCCCATCGTCCTCTGGACACCCAGGTCTCATCCGACAGTAACGGAGAGTACAGCCCCTTCCTCTCTGCTTTGCACAGTGCGGGGACGTTGCAGGCCGGCAGCAGCCAAGCTCCGAGAACCACCTGTTGTGCACGGGGACCGCCTTCCCTCATTCAGCTCCTACCCCGTGACCCAAGACTGACTGGCGGTGTCCTCCAGTCCTTGCCAACCACCCACGCCTCTACAAGCCTCTTACAAGCATCGTTTGAACCCAGGGAGCTCATTCCTTCAAGCCCGGCCTGGCGCCTGGCACCTGATGTTCGGTCGGCATTGGACGTATTTGAACCCAGTCTCATGACCTGGGTCAGCTCATTTCATGTCTCCGGACTTCCTTCCATTGCTTTCTCTGCCACAGGACGGCCTTCAAAGGAGGCACTCTCTCCAAGGTGCCTTTCAGCTCTAAAGTTCTCATACTCAGCGTGTGATGTCACTTTCCGGTAGCTTCTAGTCTCCAGCTCCTCCTTCCATCTCCCCATCCCAGCCCAAAGACAATTATCGGCATGGCCTAGGGTCTGGGGATATAGATCTAGTCTTACCAGAAACTGAGGTTACTCCCATTTCTTTCCTTTCTTTTACATCCAAGACTAGAATTGTGATTCTTAGCATTTGACCCCTCGTTGATGTGCTGGAGGTCCTCAGGACTACCCTCAGGTTCAAAATTTGCTCGAAGGAGTCACAGAACTCAGAAAAGCGCCTGTGCTCATGGTCACAGTTTGATACCAGGAAAGGACACAGATTAAAATTGGCAAAGGTGGGGCACCTGGGTGGCTCGGTTGGTTGGGCGGCCAACTCTTGATTTGGGCTCAGGTCATGACCTCGGGGTCCCGGTGGAGTCCTATGGACAGGGCCTCCTTCCCCCAGCAAGGACAGTGGAGGGAAGCGGGTGGATTTGATAGACATTTAATCTGATTTGAGGTAGAATCGGTAAAATGTGAGGGTTGCCAGACAGGAAAGTCAAGAGTGACCCCCAGTTTTCTGCTTATGCTAAAGGCAACATGGGAGGAGGCCTGGGTCTGGGGAGGGAGTGAAGGCAGTGAGTTCAGTTTTGAACATACTGGTGTGCGATACCTCTGACAGACCCACGTGGGTCTGCGGTTTAAAGAGGAGGTTGGAGCTGGGAGTCCTAGGTGTCGGAGGAGTTACCGAAGCCCTGGAGGGGATGAGTTGCCTCGGGTTGGGATTCGGGGTCAGAAGGTACGTTCTTGAGGAACTCCGGTGGTGCCAAGAATCCTTGGTAAGCCAGCTAGGGAGACTGAGGGCCGCCAGCCTGGATGTGGGCAGAAAGCTAGAAGGCGTCTGGTGTTCCAACAAAGGCGTGGTTGGGGGTCTTGAGTGTGCAGAAGGGTTACCTTAGACGACAATTATACAGCAGTTGGATCTAGCAAAATAATGGGCCCTGGGTGACGCTAAGAAAAAAAAAGAAAGAAAGAAAGAAAAAGCCTTTTTGGAAAAGGGAGGGCAGGGGCGCCTGGGTGGCTCAGTGGGTTAAAGCCTCTGCCTTCAGCTCAGGTCATGATACCAGGGTCCTGGGATCGAGCCCCGCGTCGGACTCTGCTCAGCGGGGAACCTGCTCCCCCCACGCCCCCCCCCACCTGCCTTTCTGTCTACCTGTGATCTCTCTCTCTGTCAAATTTTGTAAAAACATCTTGGAAAGGGAGGGTTGACTGTAGCGGCTTTGCAGTGGATGGAGAGATGAGCAGCAGAGAAGCTGCAGAAAGCTCGAGCTAGCCCAGACGACTTTACAGAGGTTTGGCCAAGAACAGATGTGTAGAGATTGGGAAATTGCTGGGCGGGGGGGGGGGGGCAGCGCATGCTGGAGTGGAGGGCTTTTTGTTGGCTTGTTTTTGTTTTTCAAAGTGGAGGAGCGCCAGGCGTGTTAACGGAGAAGAATCTAAGGAGAGGCTGAAGATGAAGAAGGGAACGTGTGAATGGAGTGCAGTCCTTGAGAAGATGGGGGCTGGGCCCCTGCGCACCAGGGGGACACTCACCCCAGGAGAGCGGGAGGGAGGGAGGGAGGGATGCGTGCATGTGCAGGGAGAGTGAGTAGTGCTACTCCCTTCCTCGGAGCCATGGCAGGGAGCACGGGAGCCGTTTCTGTTAGTTCAGCACCGACCTCCTGCTGTACTATGAGCTGTGATGCCAGCGGGAGTGGATCTGAGGCTCTCATGGGGTCACAGAGAAGTTGGGGAGACAAGCCACCATGACCAGAGCTCACCTTTGTGCAGCACGGACTTGGGGCCAGGCGGTTGTAGCATTTCGTCCTGTGCAGGAACCGCAGGGAGTGGGCAGCTGCGTGCGTCTATTTTAACAGATGCGGGGATGGAGGTACAGAGACATTCGATCGCTGTCTGAGGCCGAAGGAAACGGCGGGTCTGGAATGCAAGCCCAGGAAATCACTCTGCAGGCAGTGCTCCCTGTGACATCACGCATGAGCTCCTGCTCCTAAACCACGTCTCAGGACAATGACCGGCCAGGATGCCCCGCATCTGGCTGCCACCACCTTTCTGGGGCAATCCTGGTTTAGTGTCATGCTCATCTTTTCGGTGAGGGCGGTTCGCTCACTTTCCTTCTGGCATCCCTTTCGCCGGCATGCTCCTGCTCACCCTTTGTAATCCAGCCTGCTAACCCCCTGCCTCTGCTGGAAGCTGGCCTCTGTTTTAATCCTTCTTGGGTTTGAGTTATAGTTATTTTCTGCATCCCAAACTGGGGCACAAAGGATTTGTTTTAATTTGGGCATCAGTGTGGGCTGTCTTAACAAAAGGCTCACGGAGATGATGTGAGATTTTAATCTTCAGCCTGAACCTCTCCCCTGAACCCCGATTGTGTACACAGCATCGGGATTTGGATACCTAACAGATGTCTCAGACTCCCAGTTAACAGTATCTCCAAAGTGCTCTAGGTCTCTCCCTAGTTATCTCCGTAATGGTAATACGAGTCAGCTGAGAACTGTCTCTTATTTTTTTTTTTTAATTTATTTATTAGTTAGAGAGAGCGAGCACAGGCAGAGAGGCAGGCAGAGGCAGAGGGAGAAGCAGGCTCCCTGCCGAGCAAGGAGCCCGATGCGGGACTCGATCCCAGGACGCTGGGATCATGACCCGAGCCGAAGGCAGCCGCTTAACCAACTGAGCCACCCAGGCGTCCCAACTGTCTCTTATTTTAGGGAGAACATAGATATAGTTAAACGAGAACTACTTCATTCCCACCGCCCACAGCTGCAAGGCTCAGCATCCTTTGCCAGGGCTGACCACTCTGTCCTCGAAATACTTAATTCTGGGCGCACCTGGCTGGCTCAGTCAGAAAAGCATGTGACTCTTGATTACACATGGGTTTGAGCCCCATGTTGGGTGTAAAGATTACGTAAATAAGTGAAACTTCAAACTTCTCTCTTGTCTACTCTTTCCTCTTTTCTTGTCTACACTCTCCAAGAGTTCTCGTGTTTTCTTGAAACTTCAACTTGAACTCAAAATGCATCTTCAGTCCTGATCTTCCTCATGAGCCCCAGACTCTACGTCCAACTTCCTTCTCATCATTTCCATGTGGATGTCTGAACGCATCTCAAGCGAAATTCTGCCAAACCCCAGCTCTTGATCTCCAACACCCCATCTCTCTGAATGGCACCCCCGTGGGCTTAGATCATCTCTGATTCTTCCTTTTCTCTCAAAACCCACATTGAAACAGAGGAGTTCTGGTTGACTCCACCTCCAAAACACAACCTGTTGTATCCAGCCTCCTCTTTCCATCACCTCTGCTTGAAGACTCCCTGACTTGCTTCCCCTCCCACCTATTCTCTCTCTCTGAAGGTAACTTTTGTGTTTTTGGTGCACTGATGAACTTTTTCTCTGCCTTTCTTTTCCTTTTTAAACAAATCAACTGAGGGAATGTTTATGCATTACCTTAAAGAAAAATAATACGCAAATACAGGTACCGTTATCCTTTTTTTTTTTTTTTTTTTTTTTTGCTTCCAGCCCCTGTACCGTTATCTTTTTGTCAGGAGACAGAGTGTTGGGACAGGGCTACACTGTACAGGTTGTGCACTGCACAACTCTAAGGGAGCAGATTGGCATGGTGGTTCAACAGGGCTGTGTTGCAATTGGACTTACACATTCTTTTTTAAGTTGATTTTTTAAATTGCATTAAAATGTATAAAACATAAAATTGATCATTTTATCCATTTCCAGAACTTTTTCATCACCCCAAACAGAAACTCTGTATTGTTAAACAATAACTTCCTATTTCTGCTCTCCCTAGCCCATGGTAACCTGTATTAAGTACTTACCTAAGTGGAATCATACAGTATTTGTTCTTTTGTGTCTTTTTTATTTCTGTGCATTCTTTTATACACTCTCATTTGAAAATGAACATTTTTAGGGGCACCTGAATGGCTCAGTCAGCTAAATGTCTGACTCTTGATTTTGGCTCAGATCATAATCTCAGGCTCATGATATTGAGTCCCATGTGGGGCTCCGCACGGAATCTGTTTGAGATTCTCTCCCTCTCCCTCTGCCCCTACCCCGCACCCCGTGCTTGTGCACACATGTTCTCCCTCTCTCTCAAAGAAAGTTAAAAAAAAAAAAGTAGCACACAATATAATATTATATTTCTGAACAAATTTAGATCAAGGCGCTTTTGAAACTAGTTTATCTTTCTTGAATCACTTGTGGGTAATGTAGTTGGAGAATATAGTCTGCCTCCTAAGGTCTCAATGTCACATTGCTTAGGAAGAGAACATTTTATCATGACAAAGATGCTTTTAGTCAGCCTCCTGGGCCCACCTGTAGGTACACTTCTTTGTAAAGCCTGGTTTAAGCAAGCACCCTGCTAAGTCTATTTAACAGAGTCCCCCACCCCTGCACATCTGATCACCCTTGGGATCTGCTCGAGTTCTCGTCCTCCACGGCTCCCCCAAGGTGAGGTCTGGTCACAACCACCTGTCTTCAGCAAAGAACCCCGTCAGGTTGGTGTAGCTCCATCCCCCACCCCCACCAACCCTCATGTTCCTCAGTAATTTTCCATCCACTGACCCCCACCTGCTCCTCGGCTAGAAGCCCCCACTTACCCGTGCTGTATTCCACGTTGAGCCCAGCCTCCTCCAGCGTGGCAGAAGCTCATAGCGGTGGGCCCTACGCACGAATACAGTGTGCTTTAACTATCTTAGCAAGTTGAATGTATGGCAGTCTTTAATAGAGAAAAAAATGCATTTGACGTTCACAAGCCATTTTTGCTTTCCTTTGGGGCCAGAGCAGGGCTTCCGATTTTATTTCAAAATGTTGTTCCCCATTCACACCACCAGCAAATTTCCCTCCTTTTTTCTTTCTTTTCCATCACTTTCCCATCTAAGCCAATCAGAGCTCAAACTTGCTGCCAGAAAAATCTAGTCACCTCTCCCTCCTTTAAAGCTGAGCTTTGGTGCACGGGTCAGCCACAGGCTGCGGGAGGGCAAAAGGCACCAGGAATTGAAGGCGGGAAAGTCATCCTTAGTGGGCCTCTTAATTGCACGTGAAGAACACTGAATCCCTTCCCGAGCATCCCTCTCCCTGCCCCACCCTGCGGCCCCCGCTCCTTCCACTGAAGACTGAAGACAGCCAAGCTTCCGACTTTGCTATTTTCCAGATAAAGGAAAGAATAGTCCCACATACCTCTTCCAAAGGGTGCTGGGAAATTATTAACCAGCCCTCATTTTAAAACCAGCTTGGACTTGGGGCACCTGGGGGGCTCAGTCAGTTAAGCACCCAGCTCTTGGTTTCGGCTCAGGTCATGATCTCAGGATCTTGGGAGCAAGCTCCGAGTTGGGCTCTGTGCTCAGTGTGGGGTCTGCTTGTGCCTTTGCCCCTTCCCTGACTCGTGCTTGCTCTCACTCAAATAAATAAAATCAGCTTGGACTCGGGTTGGCTGGGATGGGGTTCTCCCCTCTCTCTTGGCCCACCTAAAATCCTTCCTGCTGGGAGGAGTCCGCACAGAATGGGTCACATGGTCTTGGGGAGGAGGAGGAGGAGGATGGCAACTAGCTCACATTGCTCAATCCTCCCCACCTCTCCGTGTTTGCTCCTTTAATCCCCCCAGCAACCTAAAAGGTAAAGAGACTGAGGCCTGAGAGCCTAAGCAGTCTGGCGTGTCACAAAGCTGGTGAGCGTCTGAGGCCAAGTCCGAGCCAGGAGCCCAGAGTCCGAGCCACGCAGCTGGCTCCCCAGGGCCTGGCCCCACCCAGCCCCGCCTTGAGTCTGTGTTTCCTGGACGCCAGAACCCAAGTCCCTGCTTACCGCTCTCCCCTCTGAGGCAGAGAAGAATCACTTGAGGCCATCCGAGCAGTGGCATGTTTGCAGCCGCTTCAAGGAATTCTCCTTGTCGTGGTACAGCGATTTTTACATGATATGCCCCCAGTATCGACCCACTACACCCTTTGATCAATGACACAGTGTATGCAAATCAGCAAAGACAGTGTATTAGAAGGCAACGTCAAGGGACACATGTGTGTGAACTGAGGAAGGCAAGGACGAAGGAACGCTGGCCGGACACTCACTGGTTCCTGAGGATTCTCTGGTTCCTACACTTCTGGTGGAAATCCCGAGAGGGAGGGAGTCAGCACAAAGCCTTTGTACTTCAGGTACTTTCACACCAGCCCAGTGCTCCCAGGAACCTTCCTGGAACATCTTCTGCCTCACGTTGCTCTGTGGAATTGTAGTTCTTTATCTGGTGACTTCATTTCCCCTTTCTACCCACAAGAGCTGCCTTCCCCGGATGGTGTCTAGTGCCACACGTGACCCACCGTCAGGGCTCAGGACATATTTGATGGGTGAGTGAATGAGCTTCCCCCTCACTAAGACACTGCCTGATGGGAGAGGCTCACGTGCACACACACCCCAAGCTTGTCTCTGTGGCCTAAATGAGGATCACTCAGGATTTCTCTACTGAACCTTCATTATATCAAGAAGGGCTAGAACAAGAAGGCAAAGCAGTTACTCTCAGTAAAGTCCCAGTGAGACCAGTGAAGTGAAATGAGTGTTTGAAAGAAGACCCAATTCCAGCAAGGGTGGTCTAGCTCCCAGCACCGTCACCACCACCACTCTCACTGAGTCACCGCAGGGCTCCCGAACCTCAGTGACCCTGAGACTGTAGAGGGCCCCACCGCCCTCCCTCCCCCATCTCTGATCATCACTCAGCTCTGAGGGACCTGAGGCTCATGATCTTGATCTACAAGTGTCCACTCAGGGGGCTGATGAGTGTCTTTTCTGCAGGAAGAAAATACATATTAATGAAAGTAGCAACGATTTCTTAAGTAGCTTTATTGAAATCAGGACTCGATTCTAGACACGTGGGGGTGGGCTCAGGTCTCTACCCTCATGTTCATAGTCTCATTGGGAATATTTAAAAAGAGATGGTAGAAGGCAGCCAGCAGTGTGAGTTCAGCATGATGGAAAGCAACGGGTCGAGCTGTGTGCTGGGTAGGATCCAACAAACCTGTAAGTTACAGATATCAGAATTCTGAGAACAGAGAGGGGCCTCTGCGCCTGCTTAGGAAGGCTTCCCCCAGAAGAGGACGGTCCCGTATGGCCCTGGCACCAAAGAGTGGCAGCCTGCCCAGACCGTTGGTCAGCAGGCAGACCTCCCTTAAGCCCAACAGCCAGACGGCACAATTATGGTGGGACTCACGGAATGGGACGATTTCTGCTTTCCCTCCCCCAAGCTGATTTCTTTCTATTTCTTACCATTACTTGATGAGTCTGTTTATGAATTAACACCTCTTCCTTCATTCTTAGCGCTACTTGCTGCTGAGAATTACAACAGAGCTAAAAACGAATGATGCCAAGATGCCCTAATTGTGTCTCCGGGGAAGTGCCCAAGGTACTCAGATTTTCCTCTCTCTTCCTTCTTGTTGCCTTCCCCTGGTGAGTACGTTGCGCTAATCACTTTTGAAGGAAGCACGTCACACTGTCATTCCAGCACCTTGGCGTTTGTCGGCGTGCGAGCCAAGAGTCGGATGGGATCCGTCGGCAGAACGATCGGCCGCTTTTGAAATGAGACGTGCCGAGACCTGGACCATTTTCTGTCTCATACGCCAGGAAGGGAGATGCCGACTGCGCGTCGGCGCGAAGGGTCACATAAGGCAGGTGGCAGGACTGGTGTGTGATTTCCAACTCTTGATTTGGGGCCTTGGTTTCTTTGAACCCAAAAGGAAGGGGGCGAGGTGGTAGAAACAGCCCGCATGCCAGCAGACACTCGGGGGCCTCCCCTGCAGGACGTGGTCGGCTCGCTCGCGCAGCAGGACCTCCCTGCGCTGGAATTTCCCGGCTTCCTTGTGAGTGTCCACATCTAGCATTTTGAGTTGAAAGGTAAGGATTGAAGACCTCGGGTAGAACTGAAGTGGATCAGATTTCTCATATTTTCGTTCTGATTTTCACTACATAGAACTAGACTAGTTTGTTGGGGTTTGTGGCCGACACAGCTGGCTCCCTCTCCTCCCCGCGGCCCTCATCTCTACACACTAAGAGCTACTTACCACAAGCACCGGAGACTCTTGTCTTGAGGACTTTTTTCTGGCTCCGGGCCCCTTTAGGGCCAAGACATGGGGCAGACCAAGCCAGAAGTGTAGGAGAGTTAATGGAGGGTCAAAGCAAGCCTTGACTGATGTTGGATGGCAAAGAGGTGGAAAAGCGCAGCTGGGTTGAGCTCCAGGGACCCCGCAGGTACACTCTATGCTGATCCTTCCCCTCCCTGCCTCACATCCCAGCCCAGCCCATTGGAGTTCCCAGGGATCAGTCACCTTCTACTACGGCTCCGGTGGTGGCCACCCCCAAAGTTCTGTTGAAGTCCTTAATCTTGATCCCGTGGCTCTGACCTGATTCGGATTCACGGTCTCGGCAGATGTAATCAAGTCGAGATGAGGTCATACTGAATCAGGGGGTTCTCTTGAGAAGAGAGGAAGAGATGCAGAGAGGGACACACGGAGAAGGCCCTGGGAAGGCAGAAGGAGAGATTGGAGTGATTTATCTACAAGCCAAGGAGTAGCAAAGATCGACAGAAGCCACTAGAAGTGAAGAGGATTTCCTGGAGCAGGTTCTCCCCCAGAGCCCTCGGAGAGAGCACGGCCCTGTTGGCAGCTTGATTTCAGACTTCTAACCTCCAGAACCGTGAGGCAGTACTTTTCTTCACTTCTTTTGTTATAAGCCACCTGGGCTGTGGCATTTTGTTGCAACAGCCCTAGGAAGCTGACGCAGTTCCCAAATAAACTATGGGTATCGAATGCCTCTTTCAGGGTCTCAGCTAAGACAACGAATACAGGAAAGGACACATGATTGAGCACGGACTCTTAACTATCTTAATGAACACGGCATGCCCTTGAACAAAAAGAGGCCCTTCTCCTTAGCAGACAAAAGGAAACAGAATTCTATTTTCAAAGGAGAACAAATGTTAGAAAAATCACATGTTTGTGGGAGAAAGGTATATGGCATAAATAAGAGAAAGGTGGGAACCGATGTGGTGCCTGGTTTCCTTTCTGTCCAGCAGGGCCAAAAGCACATCCGTGATTCCCCGCTGTTTGAATTTCTTTACAACAGTGCAGTTGGGCGGTTAGTGGAAACCAGGGCGCCCGGTCCCAGATTTTCCCCTCGTGTTACCTTGCGGGACAGCCCAGGATGGGTTCGTTGAGATATAACAATCCGTTAACATTGCAATTTCAAGGGCGACACAAAGATGCAGTAGATTGTGAAGCCTGATGCTAGATCTCACTATGGACAGTTTATAAAGACAAGTTCGGGACCTACTTTCATGGCCCTTGGCCCCTCAACCCACGAAGGCGTGGAGAAAGAGATCCAGGAAGGAAGGCGGAAGAAGGAGGAGGAGGATGGCTGGGACTTTCGAGGGCGAGAGCTGCCACCACCCTGTAACCCCATGCGGAGAGCACAGTGTGCCCTGCGGTGAGAGAGCGCTGTCCCAGAGCTACTCGGAGATCCACGATGACAGAAGACCATCCCCAGCGCTGGCTGGTGAGGACATGAAGCAACACCGGCTCTCACGGCTGGCGGGAGCGCAGACCACTGCAGCCTCTGGAGGGGACCTCCAGGCGGCTTCTGGCAAAGCTAAGCGTGCGTTCTTGCTACGATCCAGCGCTCGGCACTTACGCAAAGGAGTTGAGAACTCTGCTTACACAAAAATCTGCGCACGGATGTTTACAGCAGCTGGATCCATCATCACCACCACTGGGAAGCAGCCAAGACGTTCTTCAGGGAATGGATAAGCAAACTGGTGTTTCCAGACAGTGGAATATAGGGTCCCCCGCTCTCGGCAATGAGGGCATTCCGATGAAAATTTGGAAGCCAAAATGGTGTGAAGCAATGAAGCAATTACCATTGATTTAGATAGAAAACTTTTAAAAAGATTTTATTTAGGGGTGCCTGGGTGGCTCAGTGGGTTAAAGCCTCTGCCTTCGGCTCAGGTCATGATCCCAGGGTCCTGGGATCGAGCCCTGCATGGGGCTCTCTGCTTGGTGGGGAGCCTGCTTCCTCCTCTCTCTCTGCCTGCCTCTCTGCCTGCTTGTGATCTCCATCTCTCTGTGTTAAATAAATAAATAAAATCTTTTTAAAAAATAAAGATTTTATTTATCTATTTGACAGATCACAAGTAGGCAGAGAGGCAGGCAGAGAGAGATAGGGGAAGCAGGCTCCCCACTGAGCAGAGAGCCTGACTCCGGGCTTGATCCCAGGACCCCGGGATCATGACCTGAGCTGAAGGCAGAGGCTTTAAACCCTTTTTAAATTTTATTTTATTTATTCATTTGATAGAGCACAAGTAGGCAGAGAGGCAGGCGGGCGGGGGGAAGCAGGCTCCCTGCTGAGCAGAGAGCCCAATGCGGGGCTCGATCCCAGGACCCTGAGATCATGACCTGAGCCAAAGGCAGAGGCTTTAACCCACTGAGCCATCCAGGCGCCCCAGAGATGGGAAAATGTTTGAGCATTTCCAGATCCCAAAAATAACCTTTCTTAGGCATTCCTGATAACTTGGGACACATCTGGCCAACAAACACACAAAATAACTCAAGATACAGCACTGATGCTCACAGTTCAAAGCTCTGGCAGCGTGATGCTGAGATGCTGAGTATGGTCCCCAGGCAGGACCTCTGCGGCCCCATTCCCGCTGCTCAGGGTGTGCACTGCCTCAATAAACAACCACTAAACCCTAATTTACGTTGTTGTTCTCCTCCTCTTCTCTCCTCCTCATCCTCCAACTCTTCCCCCTTCTTTTTGGTAAAAGCAGCAGTCGTTTTCATCTTTCTTTCGGTTAGCAAAAACAGGTACTGATAATAGGTTTTCATAAAAGCAAGGTGACGTAACGCAGACTTCCAAAAAGCAGAAGATGCACGCATTATTCAGCGCTAAAAGAAATGAGCTCTGAAGCCTTGCGAGACATGGAGGAACCTTAAACGCCAAGTGAGAGAAGCCAGTCTAGAAAGACCACATGCCTACTGCACAAGTCCAGTTCTGTGGCGTTCTGCAAAAGGCAAACTGTGGGGACGCTAAAGAGGTCTGTAACTGCCAACGGTTGGAGGAAGGAGGGGTGAGTAGGCAGAGCATGGTGGATTTTTAGGGCGGCGAGATTACTCTGGATAATCCTGCAAGGGTGGATACGTGTCCTTATGCTTTTGTCCAAGCCCGTGGAATGTACGAGACTAGGACTGAACCCTCACGTCACCTGTGGACTT
>RCUC01124221.1:0-16925 GCA_003697995.1 Taxidea taxus jeffersonii | reverse complement strand
ATACATACATACATACATACATACAACTGCCCTAATCAAATTTATGTATCCTGGACCCCCGACTCCCTCAAGGCCTGGCCTGGACCTCAATTTCCAAGCCATCCTTTAAAGTATAAGGGACTGATCATCCTGTACTTCAAGATCCTATCAAAAAAATTACCAGTCTCATGCACTAGCTGGTTATTAGCAAGAAGAGAGGTAAGGCCAGAAGGTCAAGGTCAGGATGGTATTCATGCCCAAGGAGGGGCATCTAAGGGTAAGGAGGAAAGCTCTCTGAGAGCCCTTCAGTACAGCACTGAATCTACCCCACCTCCTGGGTCCACTGATGGAACACCTAGGAATAAAGAGGCTGAACTGGAGTCGGGATATAGAAAAAATCAGGTATTTCCCTGATATTGAAGAGGAAGGACACTGCTTAGCAAGGAAGATGGTCGTGAAAACAATGAATGACATTATTGTGTGTGATGCCATAACAGTGGTCCATGAGGGGCGCCTAGGTGGCTCAGTTGTTAAGCGTCTGCCTTCAGCTTGGGTCATGATCCCAGGATCCGGGGATTGAGCCCCGCATTGGGCTCCCTGCTCAGTGGGGAGCCTGCTTCTCCCTCTCCCACTCCCCCTGCTTCTGTTCCCTCTCTCGCTGTGTCTCTCTCCATCAAAAAAATAAAATCTTTAAAAAAAAAAAAAAGAGTGGTCCATGAGAATGAAAACCCAGAAATAAATCCAGTTACCTGGTCAATTAATCTTTGACAAAGAAGGGATAAATACACAATGGGAAAAAGACAGTCTTTTCAACAAATGGCCACATGTAAAAGAATGAAACTGGAGCACTTCAATTCACCATACCCAAAACACTCAAAATGGATTGAAGACCTAAATGTGAGACTTGAAACCATAAAAATCATTCAAGAGCACAGGCAATAATCTCTCTAATATCAGCTGTAGCAGCATTTTTCGAGATATGTCTCCTGAGGCAAGGGAAATAAAAGCAAAAATAAACTATTGTGACTATATCAAAATAAAAAGCTTCTTCACAGTAAAGGAAACAACAAAACTAAAACACAATCTACTGAACAGAAGATATTTACAAATGACATATCCGATAAAAGGTTAGTATTCAAAATACTAAAGAACTTACACGACTCAACACCCAAAAAACAAATAATCCAATTAAAAAATGGGCAGAAGACACGAATGGACATTTCTACAAAGACGACACATGAAGTGATGTTCAACATCACTCATTAGGGAAATGCAAATCAAAACTATAATGAGACACCACCTCACACCTGTCAGAATGACTAAAATAAAAAACACAAGAAACAGGGGTACCTGGCTGGCTCAATCCATAGAGCATGCAACTCTGTTTTTTGTGTTTTTTTTTTTAGTTTCTATTTATTTATTTATTTGAGAGAGAGGGAGAGCACATGAGAGAGAGAGCATGAGCAGTGGGTAGGAGCAGAGGCAGAAGCAGACTCCCTGCAGAGCGGGGAGCCCAATCTGATCCGGGACTCAATCCCAGGACCCTAGGATCATGACCTGAGCCTAAAGCAGACACTTAACTGACACTTAACTGAGTCACCCACGTGCTCAAGCATGCAACTCTTGATCTCAGGGTCATGAGTTCAATCCCACACTGGGTATAGAGCTCACTTAACAAAAAAAAAAAAAAAACAAAAAACTCAAGAAACAAGTGTTGGGCAAGGATGCAGTTAAAAAGGAACCCTCATGCACTGTTGGTAAGAATACAAATTGGTGCAGCCATTGGAAGTTCCTCCAAAAATTAAAAATAGAACTACCCTAGATCTAGAAATCTCACTACTGTGTATTTACCCCCAAAATACAAAAATACTAATTCAAATGGATACATGCACCCCAATGTTTACTGAAGCATTATTTACAATAGCCAAACTATGGAAGCAGCCCAAGTGCCCAGTGACTGATGAACGGATAAAGTAGATGTGCGATAGATATATATTTTTCAGCCATATTTTGCCATTTGGAACAATGTGGACAGAGCCAGAGAGTATAATGATGAGCAAAATAAGTCAGTCAGAGAAGACAAATACCATATGATCTCATTCATATGTGGAACTTAAGAAATAAGACAAACAAGCAAAATAAAACAAAACAAAACAAAAAACGGGGAGAAAAAAGAGAGAGAGAGAGAGGCAAACCAAGAAACAGACTCTTAACTATAAAGAACAAACTGATGGTTACCAGGGGGAAGGTGAATGGGGGACAGGAAAATAGAGGATGGGGATTAAAGAGTACACTTATCATGATGAAATAAAATATAATAAATTTTTAAAAAAACAAGAATAGAAACACAGAGAAGGGAGTGCCTTATTTTAGCCCTGCAGGCTCCCAGAAGGGCAAGAACTGAGCTGGTTCTGAAAGGTGAGTAGCTCTCCCAGCAGAGAGCTGGAAAGGACATTCAAGACAGAGAGTGTAAAAGAGCCTGACTTCTCTTAGAGCGCCAGACCAGCTTAGGAGAAATATAAGAGTTTTGCTTTTGAGGCACCTGGCTGGCTCAGTCAGTAGAGCATAAGACTCTTGATCTTTGGGTTGTGAGTCTGAGCTCCATGTTAAGTGTGGAGATGAGTTAAATATAAAATCTTAGGGCACCTGGGTGGCTCAGTGGGTTAAAGCCTCTGTCTTTGGCTCAGGTCACGATCTCAGGGTCCTGGGATCGAGCCCCACATTGGACTCTCTGCTCAGCAGGGAGCCTGCTTCCCTCCCTCTCTCTCTGCCTGCCTCTCTGCCTACTTGTGATCTCTGTCTGTCAAATAAATAAATAAAATCTTAAAAAAAACAAAAATAAAAAAATAATAAAATAAAATCTTAAAAAAAAAAAAAAAAGCTGTTGGGGCGCCTGGGTGGCTCAGTTGGTTAAGCAACTGCCTTCAGCTCAGGTCATGATCCTGGAGTCCCAGGATAAGTACAGGGAGTCTGCTTCTCCCTCTGACCCTCCACTTATGCTCTCTCTCTCTCATTCTCTCTTTCTAAATAAATAAAATCTTAAAAAAAAAAAAAAGGAAATCTTTTTTTTTATTTTTAAAAAAGATTTATGTATTTATTTGACAGACAGAGATCACAAGTAGGCAGAGAGGCAGGCAGAGAGAGGAGAAGCAGGCTCCCTGCTGAGCAGAAAGCCTGATGCGGGGCTCGATCCCAGGACTCTGAGATTATGACCAGAGCCGAAGGCAGAGGCTTTAACCTACTGAGCCACCCAGGCGCCCCAGAAAGGAAATCTTAAAAAAAGAAAGTTTTGCTTTTATGAGGGAAAGGTACTGAGACCAGAAAAGGACATGAAAAAAGAGGGACATGGTTGCAATAAAGCATGGAAATAAAAATGTTTTTATCAAAGGCTATATTGTGCATTAGAAAACTTCAACCAGGGGACTTGGCTGGGTCAGTCAGTGAAGGATGCAAGTCTTGATCTCTGAGTTATAGATTTGAGACCCATGTTGGGTGTAGCGATTGCTTAAAAATAAAATCTTTTTAAAATTTTATTATTTTTTAAAGATTTTATTTATTTATTTGTTAGAGAGAGAGAGAGAGAGCGAGCGAGCACAGGCAGACAGAGAGGCAGGCAGAGGCAGAGGGAGAAGCAGGCTCCCTGCCGAGCAAGGAGCCCGATGTGGGACTCGATCCCAGGATGTTGGGATCATGACCTGAGCCGAAGGCAGCCGCTTAACCAACTGAGCCACCCAGGCGTCCCTAAAATCTTTTTTTTAAAGATTTTATTTATTTATTCATGAGATACAGAGAGTGAGGCAGAAGCAGAGGGAGAAGCAGACTCCCCGCAGAGCAGGGAGCCCAATGCGGGACTGGGTCCCAGGACCAAAAGGCAGGCACTTAACTGACTGAGCCACCCAGGTGCCTCTTAAAAAAAAAAAAACTTAAACAAAGAAACTTCAACCAAAGAAGAGTAATGGAAGAAGAGTAGGAAAAGAATAAATTCATACAAACAGGCTTTTTTTTTTTTTAATTTTTGTTTTTTAAAGTAGGCTCCACACCCAACATGGGACTTGAACTCATGACTCTAAATCTAGAGTCACATGCTCTACTGACTGAGCCAGCCAGACACCCCTCACACAAACAAGTTTTAATGCACAGATCTGGGATGAAGAAATGCTGGGAAGTGAGAACATACATACAGGTAAAAAATGCACACTGGGCCAAGAACAGGAGAAAACAAAGGTTAAAGAATGATAAAGTTACTCAGGAATGATAATGAAAATATAGGAAAATTAATGTGATTCATAAGTTATGTGTGATTTGGGGCACATGGGTGGCTCAGTCAGTTAGGGGTCTGCCTTTGGCTCAGGTCATAATCCTGGGGTCCTGGGATCAAGCCCCACATCAAATTGGGCTCCCTGCTCAGTGGGGACCGTGCTTCTCCCTCTGCCTCCTGCTCCCCTTGCTTGTCCTTCTCTTACTCTCTCTCCCACTCTCTTATCAAATAAATAAATAAAATCAGAAAAAAAGATGTATAAGTTATGTGTGATTCATAAAACAGGGAACAGAACAATTAAAAGGGAAAGCTCCATAGTGCACATGAGCAGGGCCAGACCTGATGGGCCTGCTGAGTTCAAGGGTACTGAATCTTTATCAAGGCTGAATGACTGAAGAGGCTTTTGGGATCTCTAAGCCCAAAGAACTTAAACCTCAACACTCTCTGTCAGCTATAAAGGTGTATCATAAAAAGCACAAAGGCAAGATTAATGGCACATATAAGCCTAGCCAAGAAACAAACACTAGTAAATGTAAAAATTCAACATATAAAAAGTATTATTAAAATTTATTACACTAGTGAAGAAAAAGCTAAATCTTCATCTCAAACCGTACACCAAAATAACTCCAGATAGATCAAAACACTAAATATATTTTTAAAAAAAACAACTAAAAGAACCTAAAACAAAGAAAATGATGGGACTATTAATCTGCCTGTGGAAATGGGAAGAAATTCCTAAGTATTAATAAAGCAAGGGAAGAACTCACACATGAAAATACACGTGCATGCACCCATACACAAAATGAATAAATTTACACTGAAAAAATTTAAATTTCTCTGGGTAAAAAAAAAATAGACAAAATTAATAGACAGGGAAATGAAAACTAAGGAAAGTATTTGCATGAAATATGACAGATAAGACAATATTTACTACCTAAAGAACTCATATAGAAAAAAACAACAACCCAACCCAGAAAAAAAAAACCCACAAAAAGATAGAGAAAAAACAGGAAGATGATTCACTGAACATAAATGGTTAATAATATGAAAAATATTCAGCCTCACACACAAAAATTAAGTCCTTTTCCACCTATCAATTGACAAGTAAAAAAAAGGGATAGCATTTTAACGTCAGTGGCTTTATGGTGAATATGTAAATTGACCTGATGAGTCTGGAAGCAATCAGGCCCTACGGGTCGGGTCGGAGGCTCTAAAAAGTGCAGACCCTTTCATCCAGCAAAGCCTCTTCCAAAGTCTGTCTATAAAATATTTAGAGGGGCGCCTGGGTGGCTCAGTGGGTTAAAGCCTCTGCCTTCGGCTCAGGTCATGATCCCAGGGTCCTGGGATCAAGCCCCACATCGGGCTCTCTGCTCAGCAGGGAGCCTGTTTCCCTTCCTTTCTCTCTCTGCCTGCCTCTCTGCCTACTTGTGATCTCTGTCTGTCAAATAAATAAATAAAAATCTTTAAAAAATAAAAAAAATTTTTTAAATATTTAGAAATTCATTCAATCTTTCTAGAAACTGGTATTCATTTATGGTATAATTTATAATAAAGTCAGAAATAATTTACATTCCAAAACAACAAAAAAATAGCTAGCACTTACATAATGCTTACTGTGTGGCAAGTTCTGTTTGCAGGACTTTACGTATAACTTACTTAACCCTTAAAAGGTCCCTACCAGGTAGAATTTATTATAATCCACATTTCACAAATGGGAAAACTGTGACAATAGAGGCAATTACAATACTGAAAGTCCATTCAATGACAAAACATGCAATCATTACTACAGACAATGACTGTTCTCCACTATAGAAAAAAAGTGGCCCCCACCCCATCCCCACCATCAATGGCTGTATGGGAAGTCTAGACTTCCACCCCTGCCACCTGTAACAAACCATCTCCAACCTCCAGCAGGGGTGTCACAAAAGGCTGAGTGGAGAGCTCATCCTCACCAGATGAAAATATAAAAATATCCCTGAAAGAGCAGGGTTATAGCTGATATTTACTTTTTATAATGGTATTACTTTTCAAATCAGGAAAAATTCTCTTAAAAACCCAAACAGGTAAACAAACAAACAAACAAACCACACCCAAACCCAAACAGGTCTAGGGGCACCCAATGGGCTCAGTCAGCAGAGCACATGACTTTTTTTTTTTTTTTTTTTAGCACATGACTCTTGATCTCAGGGTTGTGAGTTCGATCGAGCCCTATGTTGGGTGTTGAGATTGCTCAAAAGTAAAATCTTTTTTTTAATAAGTATTTTACTTATTTGAGAGAGAGGGAGCAAGTGTAGAGGGAAGAGGCAGAGAAATAAGCAGGCTCCCCGCTGAGCAAGGAACCTGACATGGGACTCAATCCCAGCGTTCTGGGATCATGACTTGAGCTTAACTGACTGAGCCACTCCAGTAATCCTTCAAAAATAAAATTTAAAAACAAACAAATAAAAACAGGTCTAAATGTGTCAATCAAAAGACAGTAGCTGAATAGATTAAAAAGCAAAACCCATCTACATGCTGCCTACAAGAGACTCACCTCAGAGGTAAGGACACACACAGACAAAAAAGGGATGGAAAGGGGTGCCTGGGTGGCTCAGAGGGTTGGGTGTCTGCCTTTGGCTCAGGTCATGATTTCCATCTCCTGGGATGGAGCCTCACATGAGGCTCTCAGCTGGCTCAGCTGGCTCAGCCGGGAGCCTGCTTCTCCCTCTCCCTCTGCCTCTCCCCCTGCCTATCCCCCTGCTTGTGTGCTCTGTCTCTCTCTCAAATGAATAAATAAAATATTTTTTAAAAAGGGGGGGGATGGAAAAAAGATATTCCACACAACCAAAAAACAAAGCTGAGATAGCTATACTTAGACAATATAAACTTTAAGACAAAGACTGTAAGAAGAGGCAACAGTCATTATATAATAATAAAGGAGTCAATCCATCAAGAAGATATATTTGTAAACATTATATATCTAACATAGGAGCATGTGAATATGTAAAGCAAATAAAATAATAGCAGGGGACTTTAATACCCCACTTTCATCAATTGATAGATCACCAGACAGAAAAAACAATAAGGAAGCATTAACCTTAGGGTGCCTGGGTGGCTCAGTCATTAAAAGTCATTAAAATCTTCAAAAAAAAAAAAAAGGAAGCATCAACCTTAAATGACACATTAGACCAGATGGATTTTTTTTTATTAAGGATTTTATTTATTTATTTGATAGAGAGAGATCACAAGTAGGCAGAGAAGCAGGCAGAGAGAGAGGAAGGGAAGCAGGCTCCCCACTGAGCAGACAGCCTGATGCAGGGCTCGATCCCAGGACCCTGCGATCATGACCTGAGCCGAAGGCAGAGGCTTTAACCCACTGAACCACCCAGGCGCCCCAGACCAGATGGATTTTTTAAAAGATGTTATTTATTTATTTGACACAGAGAGAGAGAGAGCACAAGCAGGGGGAGAGGCAGAGGGAGAGGAAGAAACAGCCTCCCTGCAGAGCAGGGGAAGCACCATATGGGACTCGATCTCAGGACTCCAGGATCATGACCTGAGCCAAAGGCAGTGGCTTAACCAACTGAGCCACACAGGTACCCCAGACCAGATGGATTTAACAGATACACAGAATATTCCATCCAAAGCAATAGAATATACATTCTTCTCAAGCACACATAGAACATTCTCCAGGATAGATTATATGTTAGACCCCAAAACAAATCTTAATAAATTTTAAAAGATTGAGGGTGGCTCAGGTGGTAGAGTCTGACTTGGTTTCAACTCAGGTCATGATCTTAGGGTCCTGGGATCAAGCCCTGTGTGGGTCTCCGCACTCAAAAGGGAGTCTGCTTCCCTTCTCCCTTTTCATCTGCCCCTCCCCTCACTCACACACTCTCTCTCAAATTTAAAAAAATGTTTTTAAAGACTGAAATCACATCAAGTATCTTTTCTGGCCATAGTGGTATAAAACTGGAAATCAACTATAGGAAGAAAACTGGAAAATGCACAAATATGTGGAGATTAAATGACACACTACTGAGGAGGCTGGGTGGCCCAGCCAGTTAAGCAGCTGCCCTCGGCTCAGGTCATGATCCCAGGGTCCTGGGATGGAGCTCCGCATTGGGCTCCATGCTCAGCAAAAAGCCTGCTTCCCCCCTTCCTCTGCCTGCCGCTCTGTACTTGTGCTCTCTCTCTAGCTCTCTGTCAAATAAATAAATAAAAATCTTAAAAAAAAAAAAAAAAGACACACCACTGAACAACCAATGGGTCAAAGTAGAAATCAAAATAGAAATAGGGGCGCCTGGGTGGCTCAGTGGATTAAGCCTCCACCTTCGGCTCAGGTCATGATCTCAGGGCCCTGGGATCGAGCCCCACATTGGGCTCGCTGCTCAGTGGGGAGCCTGCTTCTCCCTCTTGCTCTGCTGGCCTCTACCTACTTGTGATCTCTCCCTCTGTCAAATAAATAAATAAAATTAAAAAAAAAATACAAATAAAAAAATACCTTCAGACAAATGACAATGGAAATACAATATACCGAAACTAATAGGATGGAGAAAAAGCAGTTATAAGAAGGAAGCTCATACCTAGATGTCCACCAACAGATGAATGGGTAAAGAAAATGTGGTGTGTACACACACACACACACACACACACACACACAATATGGAATATTATGCAGCCATCAAAAAATCCTGTCATTTGCAACAATGTGGATGGAACTATGCTTATAGGGTATTATGCTTAGCAAAATAAGTCAATCAGAGAAAGACAATTATCATATGATTTCACTGATATGAGGAATTTGAGAAACAAGACAGAGGATCATAGAAGGCGGGGAAATGAAACAAGTGAAACCAGAGAGAGAGAGAGACAAACCATAAGAGACTCTTAATGTCAGAAAACAAACTGAGGGTTGCTGGAGTGGAGACGGGTGGGAGGGATGCGGTGGCTGAATGATAGACATTGGGGAGGGTAAGTGCTATGGTGGACGCTATGAATTGTGTAAGACTGATGAATCACAGACCTGTACCCCTGAAACAAATAATACATTATATGTTAACAAAAAAATCATTGCAGATAATTTAAAAAAAAACCACAGAGATTATGCAATGCTAAGAACAGAGAGAAAAAAGAATGACATAAAATGAACAGTGTCTGAAAAATGTGAGATACCTTTAAAGACACCAACCTACAAATAATAATATGACCAATAGATGAGGCCAAAAAAGGGAGTAGAAAATATACTCAAATAAATCATGACTAAAATTTTCTAAAGATGTTAATCTACACATGCAGGAAGATCAAAGAATTCCAAGTACCATACATAGGAAGAGATCCATACCCTAACACATCATAGTGAAAATGCTGAGGGCCTACATCAGAAAGAAAATCTTGAGAGTAGCAAGAGAAATCATCACTTACAAAGTAAAACCATTAAGATTAACAGCAGATGCCTTATTAGGAAAAAAATTAAAAAGGAGTCCAGAAACAGTGTGATGATATATTCAAAGTGCTGAACAGAAAACACAAAAAGTCAACTAAAAATCTTCTATCCTGAAAAACTATCTTTCAAAAACAAAAGCAAAATAAAACTTCCAGAAGAAGAAGAAAAAGAAGGAGAAGGAGAAGAGGAAGAAGAAGAAGGAGAAGAAGAAGAAGAAGAAGAGAAGAAGAAGAAGGAGAGGAGGAGGAGGAAGGAGAAGGAGAAGAGGAAGAAGAAGAAGGAGAAGAAGAAGAAGAAAGCTCATAGTGATAAGTACCTACTTTAAGAAATAGGAAACCCAGGGTGCCTGGGTGGCTTAGTCAGTTAAGCATCTGCCTCTGGCTCAGGTCATGATCTCGGGGTCCTGGGATCGAGCCCCATATCGGGCTGCTCTGTGGGGAATCTGCTTCTCCCTCTCCCAGTCCCCCTGCTTGTGTTCCCTCTCTGGTTGTCTCTCTCTCCGTCAAATAAATAAAATCTTTTGGAAAAAAAAAAAAAAGAGGGGGGCCTGGGTGGCTCAGTGGGTTAAAGCCTCTGCCTTCGGCTCGGGTCCCAGGGTCCTGGGACCAAGCCCCACATCGGGCTCTCTGCTCGGCAGGGAGTCTGCTTCTCCTCTCTCTCTGCCTGCCTCTATGCCTACTTGTGATCACTGTCTGTCAAATAAATAAATAAATAAAATCTTAAAAAAAAAAAAAAAGGAAAGAAAGAAAGAAACAAGAAACCCTGAAGATCCCACCAAAAAACTATTGGAATAAATGAATTCAGTAAAGTTGCAGGACACAAAATCAATATACAAAAATGTGTGCACTTCTATACACAAATAACTCTCAGAAGGAGAAATTAAGGGGGTGCCTGGGTGACTCAGTCGGTTAACCATCTGCCTTCAGCTCAGGTCATGATCCCAGAGTCCTGGGATCGAGTTCCACATTGGGCTCCCTGCTCAGCAAAAAGTCTATTTGTCCCTCTCCCCCTGCCCTCTGCTAAAATTAAAAAAAAAAAAAAAAAAGAACAATTAAAATTCTTTTTTTAGTCCCACTTTTTTCAGTCCCACTTAAAATTGCATCAAAAAGAATAAAATGCCTAGGAATAAATTTAACCAAGGAGGTGAGAGAATTTATGCTAAAAACTGTAAGACACTGATGAAAGAAACTGAAGATGACACAAATAAATGGAAAGATATTCTGTGTTTACAGACTGGAAGAATTAGTATTGTTAAAATGTCCTTAGAACCCACAACAATCTGCAGATTCAGTGCAATCCCTATCAAAATTCCAATGGCATTTTTCATAGAAATAGATTTTTTTAAATAGTCAAAGTCATCTTGGGAAAGAAGAACAAAGGTGGAAGAATTGCACTTCCTGATTTCAAACTATATTACAAAGTTATAGTAATCAAGACAGTATGGTATTAGCATAAAAACAGACATATAAATCAATGGAACGGAAGAGTGGAGAGCCCACAAATAAAACCCATGGCCAATTAATTTATGACAGAGGAGCCTAGAATATATAATGGGGAAAAGATAGTCTCTTCAATAAATGGTAACACTGGACAGCCACATACAGAAGAATGAAACTGGATCCCTACCTTACACCATAAACAAAAATCAACTCAAAATGGATTAAAGACTTGAATGTAAGACTAGAAACCATAAAACTCCTAGAAGAAAGCATAGGTGGTAAGTGCCTTGACATCAGTGTTGGCAATGATTGTTTGAATTTGACACCAAAAGCAAAAGCAACAGAAGCAAAAATAAACAAGTGGGACTACATCAGACTAAAAAGCTTCTGCACAGCAAAGGAAACCATCCACAAAATGAAAAGGCAACCTATCAAACGGTAGAAAATATTGGCAAATCATATATCTGATAAGGGTTTAATATTCAAGATATAAAAATAACTCATACAACTCAACAGCAAAAAGACCCAAACAATCTGATTTTAAACATGGGCAGAGGACCTGAATAACATTTTCCCAAAAAAGACATACAGATGGCAAAAGGCTGCTCAACATCACTTATCATCAGGGAAATGCAAATCAAAATCACAATAAGATATCACCTCACACCTGTTAGAATGGCTATTCTCAAAAAGACTAAAAATAACAAGTATTGATGAGGATGTGGAGAAAGAGAACCCTCATGCTCTGTCGGTGTGAATGCAAATTGGTGTAGTCACTGTGGAAAACAGTATGGAAGGGCACCTGGGTGGCTCAGTGGGTTAAAGCCTCTGCCTTCGGCTCAGGTCATGATCCTAGGGTCCCGGGATCGAGCCCCTCATCGGGCTCTTGGCTCAGCAGGGAGCCTACTTCCCCCTCTCTCTCTGCCTGCCTCTCTGCCTACTTGTGATCTCTGTCTGTCAAATAAATAAATAAAATCTTAAAAAAAAAAGAAGAAGAAAATAAAACAGTATGGAAGTTCCTCAAAAAATTGAAAATAGAACTACCAAGGACAACTAGGTTGCTCAGTGGGTTAAGCCTCTGCCTTTGGCTCAGGTCATGATCTCAGGGTCCTGGGATCAAGCCCCTCATCGGGCTCTCTGCTCAGCGGGGAGCCTGCTTTCCCCCTTCTCTCTCTCTGCCTGCCTCTCTGCCTACTTGTGATCTCTCTCTTTCAAATGAATAAATTAAAAAAATCTTAAAAAAAAAAAAAGAAAGAAAATAGAACTACCACATTATATAGTAATCCTGATTTTGGGTATTTCTCCAAAGGACATAAAAACACCCCCATGTTCATTGCAGCATTACTTATAATAACCAAGACATGGAAACAACCTGATGGATGGAAAAAGAAGATGTGGTGTGTACACACACACACACACACACACACACGAATATTATTCAGCCATAAAAAAGGAAAGTTTTCCAATTGTGACAACATGGATGGACCTTGAGGGCATCATGCTGAGTGAAATGAGTCAAACAGACAAATACTGTGTGATCTCCCTTAAATGTGGATCTAAAAACAAACAAAAACCACAAACTCATAAATATGGAGAACAGATCCATGGCTGCCAGAGGTGTGAGGTGGGTGAAATGGGTAAAAGGGCTCAAAAGGTGCAAATTTCCAGTTATAAAATAAATAAGTCATGGGGATGTAATATATAGTGTGCTGACAGATTTAGTAATACTGTATTGTATACCTGAAATTTGCTAGAGATCTTAAAAGTTCTTACATAAGAAAAAAAAATGTGTAACCATGTGTGGTGATGGATGTTAACTAGACTTTATTGTACATCTTCCAATGTACACATGTGTTGAGTCATTATGTTAATGTCATATTATATGTCAATTATATCTCAATTAAAAAGCAGGGATGTTCTGCTTCTTTCTACTATTCTAAGCTAGAAGGCATCATAGTTCACTGAAAGAAAGTTCTGGAATCCAACAGATGTATTTTTTTTTAAGATTTTATTTATTTATTTGACAGAGAGAGAGAGATCACAAGTAGGCAGAGAGGCAGGCAGAGAGAAAGGGGGAAGCAGGCTCCCCGCTGAGCAGAGAGCCCGATGTGGGGCTTGATCCCAGGAACCCGAGACTATGACCTGAGCTGAAGGCAGAGGCTTAACTCACTGAGCCACCCAGTGCCCCCAATAGATGTATTTTTAAATTTTCAATCTTCTGTATACTACTAGCATGCCTTTGGATAAATTGTTGAACCTCACTCAGCCTTAGCTTCTTCAACTACAGTGTGAGGAAAATATCCCCTATACACAGGATCGTTGTGAGGATTTAAAAAAAAAAAACAAACCCAAAATAAAAAACAGTCCATGTGAAGTACCTGCCAAAAACTGAGCACTCAATATAAGTCCCAAACCTCTTGCCTATCCAATTCTGGGAGGGAGGTAAATTGTGGCACCTGCCCAGAACAATGCCAAGCTGACAGCAATTCCAGGGATGGACCTGAGTCCACAGTGAGCCAGGTCAGCCCAATCTGAATTCTCAAAATGGAAAGGACTGGCTTCAAGTCTGCTGGGGGTGTGGTTCTAAAGTACAATCCTTGGTTAGTCCCCAGAGGCTCTGAAATAGTCTCATTCAAAGAGTAGAGGGCAGAGTAGGTAGCCTGAGATCTTCTAAGAGTGGCTATGAATTAAAACCCAGCAGGCCTGGGAATGCTGGTCAAGTGTGTCTGTCCTGATTAACTAGTTATTACTATTTTTAGTTGTTAAGCCTACTCTGGGCAGGGCCCATTCCTGGGTTTCAGCCTGGAAGGCCAGTTTTGACTTTGAACCAGCTGGCCTGGAGTTTGGTGTTTTGTGTTACAAACTGGATTCCCAGCTTTGCCCAGCGTTCCAAAGTGACTGCTGCCTAAAGAATTTCTCTTCATATAAACACAACTATCCTGAAGCAGGACTTTGAAAAAGCTTCCAGTGTTAACATTGTTTATGAAATAATCCTGCCTGGTTAGCAGCTCAGGAGGCTGGATTCAGGGCAGAAAGATGCAAATATGTTCCCTAACTATGATAAAGTTGGGAAGGAGGAAGGGCTTTCAGAAGAAACAGAGAGGGGCACCTGGGTGGCTCAGTGGGTTAAACCTCTGCCTTCAGCTCAGGTCATGATCTCAAGGTCCTGGGATCAAGCCCCGCATGGGACTCTCTGCTCAGCAGGGAGCCTGCTTCCCCCCTCCCCCTCTCTCTGCCTGCCTCCCTGCCTACTTGTGATCTCTCTCTCTGTCAAATAAATAAATAAAATCTCTTTCTTTTTAAGATTTATTTATTTATTTGTCAGAGAGCGATCGAGCACAGGGAGACAGAATGGCAGGCAGAGGCAGAGGGAGAAGCAGGCTCCCTGCTGAGCAGAGAGCCCGATGTGGGACTTGATCCGAGGACGCTGGGATCATGACCCGAGCCGAAGGCAGAGACTTAACCCACTGAGCCACCCAGGCATCCCATAAATAAAATCTTTTTAAAAAATTAAGAAGGAGAAGAAGAAGAAACAGAGAGACCCTATTTGCAATGGTATGGGGTAAAGCTAGGACTCTAATCCCACCCCACCTCCACGAAACTGAGTCTGCAAGTCCCGGATCACTCAGGCAGGGCGGAAGCCACCTCAGAACGTTGCTAAAGACTGGGGCACCTGGCTGGCTCAGCCTGTGGAGCGTGCAACTATTCATCTCAGGTTGTGGGTCTGAGCCCCATGCTGGGTATAGAGAGTACTTAAAAATAAAATCGTTAGGGGTGCCTGGGTGGCTCAGTGGGTTAAAGCCTCTGCCTTCGGCTCAGGTCATGATCCCAGAGTCCTGGGATCAAGCCCCACATCAGGCTCTCCGCTCAGCTGGAAGCCTGCTTCCTCCTCTCTCTCTGCCTATTTGTGATCTCCGTCCATCAAATAAATAAATAAAATCTTTAAAAAATAATAAAATCTTAGGGGCACCTGGGTGGCTCAGACAGTTAAGCTTCTGACTCTTGATTTCAGTTCAGGTGATGATCTCAGGGTGGTGAGATGGAGCCCCCAATTGGGCATGGTGCTGGGCATGAAGCCTACTTAGGATTTTCTCTCTCCCTCTCTCCTTCTGCCCCACACTCGCTCTAAGAAAATAAATAAATAAACTATTTTTTAAAAAGAAGATGCTGCCAAAGGCTACTGGATTGACTTAACACTTGCAATTTTCTTTCTTTACCTGTAGGTCGCCCCTAAGTCCCTGGCCTCCCTAGCAATTGGAAGCATTCCTTTGCATTTCTTGAGACTTCATGGAGGGGAGGAGCCGGTGACAGTTGACTGGCTTCCTACCCAATGTCCCCTGCACAGACCACAGTTTTTCAGAAGACCAGACTGTCCAAGGCCCAATTCCAGAAAGACAAAGATCTCAGATGATAGAAGCTCTATGAGGACTTTAAATTCCAATTTGCACAAGTGTAGTCTTTCTCCTGACATCTTTCTAAGAAGCTATTGCCTCGCCACTCCCTTTCTCCATCCTAGGACACTACTTGAGTTTAGTCTGACTTCCATGTCTCTGGATTATCATCCAGATCATAAACTACTGAATGGTGCAACACATTCAGGCACCACTGAAGGCAGAGTCAGGCTTGTCCTTTGCTTCCCTAAGAGGCAATGACTAAGATCACTCCACTCTTTCTATAGTTTTCCCGTCTCTTCCCTAGTCAGTCTCTACTAGTCAGTGCCAAATGCCAGCACTTCCCTCGAAGTGCCTCTAATCCACTGTTTCTTTTCTAGTTTGGTCTGGGAAAACAGATAAACTGTTTTGGTTCTTTTATTTTTTTAAAGATTTTTAAATTTTTTAAAGATTTTTTAAAATTTATTTATTTGATAGACAGAGATCACACAAGCAGGCAGAGAGGCAGGCAGAGAGGGGAGGGGAGAAGCAGGCTCCCCACCAAGCAGAGAGCCCGATGTGGGACTCAATCCCAGGATGCTGGGATCATGACCCGAGCCGAAGGCAGCGGCTTAACCCACTGAGCCACCCAGGCATCCCAAAGATTTTTAATTTTTAAGTAATCTCTATATCCCATGTGGAACTCGAACTCACAACCCTAAGATCGAGAGTTGCATGCTATACTGAGTGAACCAGGCAGGTGCCCCAACTGTTTTAGTTCTTTTAAAATAATTTACAATTTTTTAAATAAAAAAAATTTTTTTAAATTAAAAACACTTATTTTTTCAGGGGTGCCTGGGTGGCTCAGTTCATTAAATGTCTGATTTTGGCTCAGTTTATGGCCTCAGGGTCCTGGGATCCAGCCCTGCGTTGGACTCCATGATCAGCAGGGAATCTGCTTGTCCCTCTCCCCTTTGCCCCTCCCCCCTGCTCATGCATGCTTTCTCTTAAATAAATTAATAAAGTCTTAAAAATTTTTTTTTTCATTTTACAATTGTTATATTTGTCCTCAAATGAGAGCCCACAGGGACAGGAAAGGATGGGGGTTTCCCTTACAGAAAAGGGAATGTGCTTTATGGGGCAGGAGTTTGGTTTATCCCCAGGGCCCAGAACAGTGCACTGAACAGGACCTGGCACTCAGTAGACACACAATAAATACCTATTGAATGAAAGGGCCGAACATCCATTTGCTCTCAACCAAAACACGAAGAGAAAGCCTCAACTCTGTCAATTACTTTAGGGCCATGGAGGAGTAGAAGTGAGTGCTGACCTGACCCTGGGACACGTACTATTTCACAATTTTCCCTTCTACCTGCTAACCCCGACTCTTGAGAAACCAAGTCTGAGAAAGGGAAAAAATCACTAGAATAGACTGTCAGAACCACAATGGGAAC